>DWLI01000674.1:0-19419 GCA_018249915.1 Cecropterus dorantes dorantes | reverse complement strand
ACAAATCTTAGTTTACATTTATGTTACTTTAACATATCTTTTTTACGCGGGTGAGACCGCGGGCTCAGCTAGTAAACATATATAATAAGAACTATTATAATATAATAGTTCTAATTGGCATTACGAGTTAATGAAAAACTGTCGAATTAAGTATAAGTACCGATCAAATAATACTTTCTCATGTGCACTTTCTGAACATGTAAGAAAAAACTACAATCAACATTAATAAAATAAATTCAAGTACAAATTGTCAAAAACTACACATGTTAATATTTGTGTTACAAAACATATAATGAGTTGTTTTAATAACGTGTCAGCATTTAGGATTTTTAGCATATGTATAAAATTATCAAACAATTGTTGTGATATTTAAAAAATCATAATAATGGCTTGCGAATTTGCAACAGTAAAATACAATATCATTTAAACCGTTACAAAAAAATATCAAACAGACTAAAAACATATTTTTACAACAGTTTCGATTCGTAAAGCTATTTTACAAAGCGTATCCAACAAATTTTATATAGTTTACTCACTATATACGCTATGTTATAGTATTTTATGTAGCTTTAAAAAAACACGTCCAATTGAGCAATTTCTTGTATATATAAAATATTCGCATATAGAGAAATGTTTTTGTTCCTACACCATATGCTGTAATAATCTGGTGGTTTATTTGACATATACTCGTACAACAGCTAAATGAGGTACTTGCTCTTAAAAGTAATTACCGAACGTGCACTAAATATAGATGTTAAGTGCATCAGGGTGGCCAATATAAATGGAAAGTCTGCTATAAAACATAATTACGCTTTTCTGTGGTTCGCGGAAATTTAATTTAACTTTTCTGTGTAAGAGATTTTGTTCCTAATTATAATACTTTAACATTTCTAACAGATTGAAATCTCTTTTGAAAGTTAGATCAGATAATGTAACTTTAAATTATATTGCCTAAAACAGATTATTAGCTACTATACACCTTACATCAATCACTCACATATATAAATTGCTTGTTTTGGGATTAACTTAAAATAATCGTTAATTTTAGAATAACGTGTGATTACCAATCCTTCGTGATAGGTACAGAAAACCTATAGTTTTAATTGGGGGCGTTAATAAATGAATTAAATAGAAATTTAATTGAACAAGCAGATATAAAAATATACATCCCAAAGAGAATTACTAGACCATATCATTTAGCAATGTGCCGGATATCTGTATCCATATACGCGGTTATCCGGGGTAGGAGAATGATCTGTATCCGTTTCCATCACTTTTTAGGCGGACCTTCTATACCTGTTATTAAATTTATAATATTTAAATATTTATAAAATTCCGAATTGATTAGAGATTATGTAGGATAAGATAGTATAGTTTAAGGTTACCATAATGACTAATCGAGCACTGACATCAAGTGAGTAAAAATTGTAAAAAAGCTGAGATCCGTATCCGTATCATTATTTACGGATCTAGACATCAATTTTATCCGTATCGGTATCTGTATTCCCGTAATTGTTAACGTCCTTTACATCTCTGAGATTAATATCCAAATGGCAAAACAATGAATGTTTAAAATATTGTTTATAAAATATATCTTTGGATGAGCCAAACTATTCATTTAGGTAACATTCAATAATAATTTAATGCGCTTAAAATATTTAACAAATTTTCATGATGAAAATTTTATAACGTTTTAAATTTTAACTTTATGATAATGGAATTTCAGGATAGTGTAGTTACTACAATGAATACCTACATTGAAGAGTGAACATTAATTAATCACGATGAAAGTAAGCCTTTGTTTTAGTTTCATCACAAAATCGCATCTATTGTACAAAATTTAACTTACGTGAAATGTTTCATTTATACTCGTATAATATTTATTATGAAACAGTTTGGTATAATAATTAACGTCCCATTTTTAATTACGGTTAAATTATAATATATAACTCAAATACTGGGTTAAAAAAATCATGAACTTACGCAAAGTTCATGATTTTTTTATAATTTAAAATTAAAATACCTAATTTTACAGATCTTTAAAAATTTTGTGTGTAATATAATTGGATTTTGGAAATAAGCCGAACTACAAATCACTTATTTCACCGCTAAATACCGACTGAGAAGTTAAATCTAGAAAATCTCTAAAAAAGTAGGTATCAGCCAATATTTTTCGTTATTCATTGGATTCTTGCAATAGGTAACAATTAATTAATTACGTATCAGATTGTTTCCTAAAAGCTAGAAGTATTAATTTTAAAACGAAACCCTCATATCTCACCTTACGTTTATTTCAGTTAGTTTAGTCCACTCAAAATACCCTTGCGTCACCTAATCCAGGTAATCTTATTATTTTCTATGTAAATTAAAAGCCCTCGCATTAATATAATTAATGTTGGGTTACCACTCTAGATTAAGTTTATGTTAATAATAAAGCTAACGTTGGAACGTGACATTCGGGTTTATTTTGAAATTTTATCACTAAATTAAAATTTTGTCTCCCAAAACTAGTTCTAAATTATACGGAAATATATAAATGCGAAAAAAATCTAAAGAAGATGTTTTAATGAATCTAAAGAGCTTCCATACACACTTGACTACACCTTTTGTTTTAAGCGCAGCGTGGTTCGCTGCATTTTTAAATTGTTAAATACTATGAAGATTATGTATGTAGGATACGTTATTCAACATATATTATCCGAAAGCGCCAATATATTGCCACAATGGCCTTACACTGGACACTCAGGTTCGGACTCAGGAAGCAAGTAAGCTATTCAATTATACAACTCCGTGTATATGTTATGTCGACTAACATTTGAGTAGCCAGCTTACTCACAACTGTCCACATAGGTATACTGGTGATAGCATGCATTTTAATTGGAAAATCTGTTGTAAAGTACACCCTAAATTGTGTCGTCTGTTACGAATGTGTAAATTAATCGATGTATAGTTAACCCGATGCAACCATAAAATTACACTAAAAAAAAATTCATGAATACTTGTACACTAACCATGCTGTTAATTAGCGTTAGTAGGTCATTTTTATGTTCAAATGTCAAAATAATGATCACTCCTTGTTGAGTTAAATTCCATAATAACAGTCTCCAAAGATGCATTTGCTACAGTTTATGGAACATAGCGTTTATCATATGAAAAATACATGAAGACCCCGGATGCTAGCATTTTATTTGCAATACGAGACTCATCTGACATCAAAACCAAACTGACTTCAAAAGCTATGCTCCTGAACATTGAAAAGCATATATCTGCGGATCAGGTTCTTATGAAATTTTAATAACAAGTCACTCTACATAACTCTACATGGCAAACCTGGGCAGCAACGCCATGGCAAGAGATTTACCTCTTTTAACCCGTGCAAAAATGAAAATAACACGGCTTCAAGGGTAAACTCCTAGGCTTTCAAAGTGCATATTTATATTTTCTATAGGCTTTAACCATAATGATTCCTACGAAAATCTATTTAACTTTGCACAAGTAAAATATATTTTCAATCACAAAAATAATAATCATTTCTAGACTAGCCCTAACTATTAATTCTGCTGTATTGTGGATGCCATTGTCAACAGAGACGAATTTGCAAACACCCAGACCTAGGAATTGAAATCTTCTATTGAAACACACTGTAAATCAGATCAGCATAGTGACCGCTGCGTCACGCAGATGATTCATTGTTTGAATCTGAAAAATGAGCTTCCATCCATCTCTATAGTTTTAAACTAAAATTCAAAAAAACACTACCGCCCAGCTACTTGTGGTCAAAATAAATAACATCACATTATTAATTACATACTTCATTATTAGAATTATTATAAAAAAGAATATTAAATAAAAAGTAATCCGTACTTGAAAACAATCTTTCTTTAATTCAGGCAGATCTCGATTTAATGATTATGTAGTATTTGCCGACATTTGAAAGTGTATTTCATCTCCTTGTACGATAAGTGACAGCATACAATTTTATGATTGCATCGACTTTAAACTGAACGTAGAGTCTGGTAGTATACTTGTACCTCCATGCTATTACCAACACAACTGCCAACTGCAAACACAGTACTCTTGCACAATATATTTTGATGTGAAGCTCGACCCTGCATACTGTTATCGAGACCTAAACCGCTTAAGTGGCATAACAATCGTAGTATATGTTTCTAAGGCCGTCTTCTGTCTTTCTTTTCCATATTTTTTTAATTGCTTACAGGTTCAAGGAGGCTGAGGCGGCACAACTGGACAGAGCGTATGTACCAACGTATCGCGTATTAATAAGCATGAGAGCTTTTATTCACTTCTGCTGTTCTGGTGCTTAGTCTTTTTGCTTACCCCGCCACTGCCCGTGTATTACTGCATGAATATTATATTTACTGAGCACGTTTTTAATATTTTCTAAATTTAAGTCTTAGTATAAAGTAACCTTTACAGGATCGTGTCTGAATAAAATTTCATCGCGTTTGTTTCTTTATTAAATATTCTTTGTATATTGTAAAATAGTCAGGATCAATATAATGATGTTAACGTTTGTAATTTTTTATATATTTATTTATGCCGTATTTTTCTATGATAATTAAAAATTAAAATGGAAAATGAACATTGAATAATTGTGTTATCGTTAGTTTTATAATCAAATAAACACGTTATTAATATTATAAACATATAAATAAAAACTGACTTAAAGCAGCATACAAATAAATGAAGTCCTAATTTTATTAAACTTGAATTTGGAAAAAAACAGATTGAAATATGGTATCGGATACTAAATTAAGTTACAGGTTCGTGATTATTGGGTATCCGATAAAAAATTGCGTATACCGACTTATCAGCTCCTGTAAGTACTACGGCTCGATTGATTTTTATCAGCCACAAAACATAATGTTACATGTGTTGTGTGTGCGTTCTATAAGTTTTTGATTAATTTATTGCTAATAGATTACGTAACATGTAGTATACGTAGTATAATTTTTTTCTAGAAATCATTTAACTTTTTCTTTTATTACGTACATTTACGACTTTTTTATCCATGTTAAGTAGGTACTATTTGTACATATAGTCCAACTTTTGGCAACAGCTACTTGGAAATTTTAATTGACAAATTTTATATGGATTAAGTTAGGTCATACAAAATTTCAATTAAAACTCATGGGGACTACGATAAATATAGTTTTTGCCTTATCATATCTGTAAAAAACAACGCTATAGCATTACATTGTTATTACTGCTAGAAGTAGAAGGATTAAAAATAGAGTATCACGAGTTTTTATTTATATTTCAAGCTCAATTTATACAAATAAATGCGATATGTATATTAATCAATTAAAAAAAATCTTTTAAGGACTGGAATATTTGATGCAATGACAAAAAAATCCTAACTCCTAACGTGTTTGTCCTATGAACAATATCAGATGCGGGGGCTAGCTTTGAAATTTGAGTCAGTCTAGCGCTAGTGTGACAATGTGCGTCCGTGGAGCACCTGAATTCTCCTTGGCGTTGCTAATGCTTCAGTGGCCCTCGATTTCCAAGTCGAACATTGATTACCGGCGCCCACCGCCGCCGCCAGTTTCCATTAGTGCCAAATTTATCCTCGGGTAAAGTCGCGCACGCTCGGCACCGGCCGGGCGAGCGAGCGGGACGCCGCCAGCGCCCTCTCGTCTCCACCGCCTCCATTGACAGTCCGCGCGGCGCGCCGACGGTACGCTACTCCCCATGCCACGATACGTTCCGCGCTCGACTCACCTTCTCAATAAAACCCCTCGCCAAAACGATAACCCCAAAAAAATGTGACTATTAAGATTCACTCTAGTTTTCGATACGAACCGCACGTGCTTTCATTTATCGCGGAGTGATCGTGTGCAGGTTCACATGTATAAAACAAAACGCGCTTATTGTTGAATGCTGGGTGTGTACATTGCTGACGATTGGACAACATCGAGGTCGTTTACTGGTCTGACAGGTCGACCCTAGTTCCGATGCACGCACAGATCAAGCTAGAGATAATCTAACATTCAACTTATTGGTAAAGATGCCTATCCACGGCCTAATGTGTGAAATGATCGCTTTTAAATATTTTATTACCATCGTGTAATTTGTTAAAAACATGTATGTGATAAAGTTGTTTATTATATAGTACGCAAAAGCTATAAGCATACTAGTTGCCTCGTTTTTGATAAGGACTCCCGGATAAAACGAGCTGTTTTATTGGGCGTTGATATGATAAAGGAGCTGGATGTATAGGTTTATTAATTTTACTCTGCATCAGGAATAACCTTTATTGTAAAACTAGACTAGCAATCGGTGTGAATACTTAAAAATCAGAATCGAATTTAAACTTATGGTGTCGGTGGCGGTGAGTGTGACATTGAGATGCGGCGTGTGATGTAGTTAATACCAAAGGATCACGATGCATCGTTCAGAGTCTCAATCGGAGAGGCTGGGGGCGAGTAGCGGGAGCACATTCATAGCTAAAAGCTCCGCGTCGGAGCACAGCATGGCGACCGGCGTCACGGGCAGCGCCGCCGCCGGCTCCCTGCCTCGCACGCTGAGCACCAGCGTCCTCCGCATCAAAAACAGATCCACCTTTTGGGACAAATTTTGGGATGAACGCACTAGGCGGGACGCGTAAGTAGCATGCGGTACTCAACTTGCTTCATCATTAACTGTTTAATTTATGATTTAAATTATTTTGCAATTTTATGACATTTTTATGAATTTTATTAAGTCGTTTCAACTAAGCATTCTATTTTCACATTCTTTATAAAATCTCGAAACAAAGCCCTTTATAGCACCTACAACAAATAGAGAGATAAAAAAGTGAAACATTTATATATTTATTTTTCAACAAGTAGACCCAATTTTTTTCAATCCATCTAATATCTACCCACGCGTTGAAATCTTCATTTTTCAATAAAAGCAGCCAGGGAGCATCACCCACAACGCTATTAAAATACCTACGCTTTAAATACCTTTTTACCTTTAGTCTCTCTAAATCTTTATAAAGATCGTGGCAAATATAAATCTATTTGGAATGACGAAAATATTATACACGATATTATATTAATGTTTTTGTTAAATCATTACACGTTTTTCCTACTACCTAATTACTAATTGATTACTTCTATTATTAAAGACCATTAGTAGAAATAGGACTGCTTAAACATTTATTTCACGTCTGTTATTTTTATAATATTACTATACAAAAGTTAAGCCTCTTAGCTCTTGACAAAGGCTAAGTAAAACTGAAAACATTAGTACAGTAAAATACAAGGCATCATTTATATTAAGACTTTGTAAAGGAAAATTCGCTTCTCTAAAGAAAATACTATTGTTTAAGCACGTACATGCATTCTGACACTAGAATTCAAGATAAACAACACTGTCTGACTGCAAAATTTATGACCATTATATTAATTGTGTGCCAGTTGGTCTTGTATGTAGTTTAACTAGCCAATAAATAGAGTGCTCTGCTAAAGAGAACAATGGGGAACGTACGGCTAACAGTAGTTTCTATTGTAAATACGTTTAATCATATTAGTTGTTTGTATGTTCCGAGTTAAAAGAAATTTCTGTACTAAAGCTACTTTATTGCCTTTGATATTTCAGACGGAAGATTAATATTTCCTCATTTTTATATATACAATGCTTTGAAACTTTGTCTTTTCCCTTCACAATTTGTTTACAAGTACAAGTTCTTAAATAGTACTTGCATACATAACATACATTGGAATGGTATTATAGTATAAAAATATATTACGATCAGAGGTATAAATACCTCAGTGTCTTGTAACATATCTTCTTCAACAAAGCCTCTTTCTAAATATATTTTCTCGACCTCATAATTTCATTCCATGCCCCTCAACCTCCCTCAGGAAATGAATTCTATGAAAAGTTCCTTTAACGATCAAAGACTCCAAGCAACCTACAACCTCCTACACACCAACATTACATGTATAGACATAAGCATATTAATATTATTTTCTTCTGGAATTATTATTTAGTACACAAATACCCAAATTACGTGCAACTTCTTATGTCATATAATTTCATTTTAATATATTTTATTATTGTAGTACTTAGGTACTAATTTTCCGTTATCAATATATTAAGCAGTTCATATTCTATTATTTAAAAAAAATACCTACGACTAAAAATTTGAAATTATTTAAATGTATACTCGTTTTTATTATTAATCTATAACTTTAGCAGCTATATCTGAACTATATTAACTTGATTTTGAATTAACAAAGTGTTGTTACCTTCATTTAAAAGTCTAGTTAAATATATCACAATGGTTCGATAACTCAATTGATAAAATCCATCAGCCGATACGAATATAGATGTGATAATTTATTTAGTTAGAACGCGACAAAGCATGTAAAGGTTACGGTGCCTAATCAGGAATCTCGCAGTAGATGTCAATGTACATAAATTTGATTAAAAATATTCCTAACCTTTACCTCATCTACTTGATGATCGTGCAAAGATGAAAATAGCTCCAAAAGCACATGCTACGTAATATAGAGGACATTGGAAGACGTAAGGTAGACATTCCATCCAGATCGTTAAGCCGTTCAAGATTATTAAACAGCGTTTTTAAATTGTGTTTACGTGTCAGTAAATATTTGAGCTTAAAAAACAGCAGTTATTTTTAAATCACAGAAAAACATTTCAAAATGTATTTATTTTCTGAATAGAATGATTAAAAAGAAGTCAAACGATAATGAGGTTTAATAATAAGGCCGATAATGAGGTGAAAGCAAAGGTCAAAAGTCAGACTCATTTCGTAAACCAAGTAATTAAGCATATAGAATACATATATACATAAGACATATAGACATTCCTTTTTCAATAAAATTGGTAGGTACTGGAACAAATATGGTTTCACCAGATAAGTACCACTTTTTTATACTTAAGCCTAACTAGGCAGGCTTAGGCAGACGGACTACCAGATGGAAAGTAGTCACCGTCGCCTATGGACGCTTACGACACCAGGGGAGTCGCCAATGCACCGCCGCCTTGGTAAAAAGCTCTTTTTCGTACCTTTTTTGAAGAGCCCCATGTCATAGCGCTTCGGAAATACGTCAGCAGGAAGTTAATTCCACACATTCATTCCACCACAGTCACACCGTGTTCTACTAAAACAGTTGTCACGTTTCGGTGACGGTGTGTAGATGGTGACTACTACTACTAATAGAAGTAGCAATTCTACTATGAAGCAATTAGGTAGAGCCCTTATTTTTATAGAGTTGGTTACAGATGTCCGTGGACGGCAGTGACTAGTTACCAGTGTACTGCATACGTGTTTGCTACTTCACTCCTATAAAACATATGTTATGTTTCTCAAATTAAATACCCTGGCTAATTGAATAAAATTGTAAAAAGGAACAGACTAAAGGTTAAAGGAAAATTGAACGGGCGTAAATATTTTTAATTGACAACGACGATAATTAACTTGTATAGTTTTTGTATCAAGTACATATTGTTACGTAGAGAAATTAAATAAAATCGAGTTTATTTTATATAGACCTATATATTTATGGTAAGAGTACAGTACCCTTAGTACGTGTTTATTATATTTCCGCAGAACAATCATTGTCTACGTTTTCGTCCGTACATTGCAAAGTAGATTGCGCGTTTACTTTTTCGTTATCGATCAGAGCTTGCGATGTACTATACAATGATGGTCGAAATCGTTAACAAAAGTTGTTTTTAAGGAAACGTAATAAAGTCGTAGTAAGAGCACAGTACAAATTATCAGACTGTTACGGCACTTAACATCTTTTATTATAAATGCCAATGAAAGCTTACAAGATGCCAGGTACACCGTAACAATGCGAATCGCTTTGTTTTATTGTGAAAACGTGATGAAACAAAAGCCATTTTCCTTTTAGTATCTAGCTTCCTTGAAACTCTTTTAAATATACTTTGACGTGCCTATTCTTTAACATAATGAGAATAATTTATACATATTATGTAGATACGAGTATAATACGTCGTCTCGTAATAATATAGGCAACAAAAACTATTTCTGCTTAAAATTGAAGAAATACTTATTCGTGTTACCAATATCGGTAGTGAAAAAGCGTTATACTTGAATTAAAAGGTGGTAGAATCAGTATTGTTCGATTAACACCGTATCACGCGTTACACCTATATCAAACGAGGAACAGTTTTTGCGTTTCGCTGGGTGTGGATGCCGGCTGACTTACGTAACGGTAACGCATCTCGGCTTAGAGTAGGATTACTGTTCTATATGGAATTGCTTGCAAATGTTCATGGGCGATTACCACTCAGCATAGGGTGGACTGCTTGCTCTAAACTTACACAATAAAATGTTGCAACATTGCAACGGTACATTTTGTTACCACAACGCAACCTTTTCATGCTTGTATGTTTTAGATAAGCCTTTATTAAGATTCGTCCTTTTTATGTGCGTTTCTTATTTTATACTTTAAAAGCATAAATAAATAATATATGTTAAATAAAACGATTGCTATAGATAAATTCGCACAGTTTCGAGAATTTAATTTATTTTATCAAAGTAGAGAGTAGCCCTTTGAGTCGTGATAGAATATTTCAAAGGTATTTTTGCAAAAAATAATTTAATAAAGACAGGGAAAGTCAAAGATAGGAATATTATTTGGGAAAAAGAAATGGAAGCGCCTTGTACCAGTTAATATTATTTGAGCGAACGTACCCAACCAACGTGACCATTTCAGGGAGAAGGGTCTTCAAATACCACGCTTGGTCACAGGGGAGGTTGGTTTTCATCACGTAGTCAACCTTAGAAGAAATCTCGCGCGTTTTTGAGTTATATCCACATATAGCACGCAACTTTAACTTCTGTTTGCAAAAAATCATTAAAAACTGTATTTTTAAATAACTACATGAAAACTAGAGGGGATCTACTTATATACTACGGATGGTCACCAAACGGAGGGAGGAAGGCAAAATTTGTCAAATAGGTTATGTGGTTTGGGTACCATCTTTTAGGACACAAAAATGTCCATGAGAGCTTTTTTAAGAAGTTTGGTAGTTCGTGTATTATTTCGTTATATAAGTTCTTGTAAAGAGAATATTTAATATACGAGTACATATAAATATAGTAATATGAACCTTAATTATTTAAATAAACAAAGTTGATTTTGTGGGTGTTACAAAAAGGAAACATTTAAGTCAGTTCATATGAAAATTTCAAATATACGCAATCAAACGAAAAGACGAAAGTTATAAAAATATAGAAATTTCTATTTCCTTTTCTTAGTCCTTCAAACAATTGTTTACTTTAATAAAAGCGATGGACAGATTATGTGGAACTTTTGTTTGTATTATATGTACGGATTATGTACCTGTATTAACTTAAAACCACGAAGAATCATCTCGGGCCGTAAAAACTCTAAGTATAATGTCTCGTCCAATAAATCCCTTTAAAGCCTTGTATTAGCTAAGCTTCTCTCGAGAGACATGGCAGCTTTCTTTCAAATCAATAATCAGACGGCCTTCGGACAAGTATTGGTGACGAGAGAAATCTCACCAACGAGCATTCAATCTAGTGGTTTCGATTGATGTGTCAATCGTTACAAGATTCTACTTTACTCTAACGACCTGTGAGGCACATTATTCCAATTTAACAACCAGACGGTTCGGACCGCGTTCAATCAAATATTTAACAATAGGCACATATTTGTCTTTCAGCTAGATATTCAAGCATTGTTGGTGCACAACCAACAATGCTTGAATATCTAGTGAGCTATGCACTCTAAATTTATATGTAGGTATCAGGTAGACCGCATGCAGGTTTAAATTTCAAATGTCAAAAACAAAACTTTTAAGAACATTCTTTTATTTTTATCGATAAATTTTCTTTTTTATTCGGTAAACATTGTTACCAAGCTTTAGTTTTTTATGGCTTTAGTTTAGTCTTTATCAATAAAAAATGATATTTTTAATTATAGTTGGGAATCGGGTCAAGTAATCATTTAATTAAATCATTTATTCAAAATTAAAAGATAATTTTAACTTTATACGTTATTCTATTATTCGCTTCTTACATTATTCACTATGCAAGATCGGTACAGATTAATTATGTATGAAAAATAAGCAATAGTTGTACATTAAATAAATGCTTATATAACAATTCAGTTATAATGTAAACAAACCATGTTCTTAAATGACCACATAAGTAGACTCATACCTGGTTGCCACTTATAGACGTTGAAACGTTGCTAATAAACTCGCCTTATGTCGTGGCGATTAAGACATTAGTCTCTGTTAGTAAAACTGTTTTAATCAAGCCAAACTTGACTTTACGATTCGGGCTTTATGTACTTTCCTAGGGCCTTATATATAGATACATAGAAAGTAATACAAAGTTTCTAACCTAGGTATCGTAAAAGTGCCTATTCTGTTGAAGTTGACTTAAACAATTCTGAACATCTTTGAAGATCTATATTGTATAATTTAAAACACACGACATAATATTAATGAAATTTTCTATTGTCGTTTCTTATATAGGTAGGTAGAACTTCTAAAATATTGCTTTTCTATTTTATGTTCGGAAAGTCGCATTCAAATGATGTATGTATACATGTCAGTTGCTGTCAGTTGCGGTTGCCACGTTGTCACTCTCCGCGGAATGTAACACAGGTTTTGTCAGACAAATGTATCTGTTTTTAAAAGATACTGATAGCAATTTAATTATATAATTTATTTTAAAATTTATTTTCGATTTTAATAACATTACGTTACATGTAATATCGACGCTGGAAAGCGATCTTGGTATATCTCGAAAAAATACTAATTTCAGTTATGGACATATAAAATCATTTACACTAATCTTGGAATGGTTTTTTAAATTAAATGTAATATTTTTTAGTTTTAAATTTGATATTCAACTTCAAATTAAGATATCAGTAAACCATCTAATATAAAAGTTATGGTAATTTTTAAATATTTCCTTCGATCTTGTGAAAAGTTTCATTTTTCGGGATACAAAAAGATCGTTTTCCTGCGTCGATATGTTAAAAAATACATTGAAGCGTAAGCCGGATAATATCTACATTTTTTTTAAATATAGAAGTAGCAAACGAGCACACAGTCTATCTGATGGTAAGTGGCCACTGCCGCGCATGGACATACGTAATCAACCCCAGATAAGATTAAAGTCTTACCTGAGGTTAGCCAAACATGCGTTGCTACCCTTTATGACTATTTGGAAGGCCTCGGATAAGTACATTACCATACGCTACAGACCAGAACACAGCGATGCATAACACTGCTGTTAAGACGGAAGTAGGTGTGTCGGTGGGTAGACCCACAAAGAGTTCTACCATTTTTTTCATTAATGTTACATTAGGTAGGTTAGGTTACATAAGTTCCCATGTTAAATGTAAATATTTTTTAAGCATAAAGTTCTTTAACCGAATAATGCAAAAAGTAGGGGCGAACCTTGTAGATTTCTAAATTAGGTCTTAGAGAAAATAAACCATTTTACATCTATATCACACTAACAAGAAAGCTATTTCGTGCATGACAATGAAATTTCACAGGTAGCCGATTATATAACCGAGGATATAGCGATCGATAGAGATTCTGTGGTGTTCCGATATAAAATGCGTATATACAAAAATTAATATGTGAAGTATCTGATGCCATATAGTACAATCTACAATGTGGATTATTACAAAACCGTCTTCATCCTTAAGTAAATTGTTTTGCGGGCTTCCGTAATCACTCGCGATATAACGCTAGCATAGAGGCAGTGCGAAACATTTGTATGAATTCAATAACTACGAGTTCAGAATGTTTTATTTAAAGTTATGTATATGTGTAATGAAATCTCTAAAGCATTTTTATCCTAAAGCTAATCTCTTATCATCATTATACAATATTTTTCATACGTAATTTTTTTAATCTATTCAACTATGATATTCAAATGTTTAAGTCAGGGATTTCCAAAAAGTGCGCCGCGGTGCCCTGCTGCGCCGTGGAAAGTAAAGAGAGGCGCCGTGAGTCACATTGATTTGACTGAGAAGTTATTTTATTATTCTCAAAAAAAAAAACAAAATTCATATCAAAGGCACAGAAATAATGTGCCTGTCTACCTAGTTGATGTAACTGTATTGCAGGTACCTATGTATTTTAACTGCAGGTATCTATATCAAGCTAGCTAGGGTACTGCGCCGTGAAAAAATACAAAAATTGTAAGTGCGCCGACGGCTGTAAAAGTTTGGGAACACCTGTTTTAAGTTATTACAATGTGGAAAGTGGTAGAAGGCTTCGTTTAACAGCATTGTTAATGCTGCTTTAGTCTGGTCTTATCTGTATGGTAAAAAAAACTTATTTACCCGAGGCATTTCATTAGTCCTTAGGAGTAGCAACGTGGATAACCTCAAGTAAAACTAATCTTATTTGGGATTGATAAAAGATGTCCATGGTCAGCGGTAAACAATTGCCATCAAGAGTACTGTAAAGGAATGTTTTTCTCACGTTAATTTTTCATGAAACATTAAAGATAATGTGTTTAACATTAAGAAATAAATAACTTGTTATAATAATAAACCAAAGTCCATCATTACAGCAATATTCCTAAAAATACCTGGAGTGTTGTATGCTCACTTCAATAGTATTTTAACATAGATGTTTCGTCAATATAATAAATCGCACAAAGAGTAAATATTATAAATATTATGGAAGTTTGTAATCCCGGAGTGCCTGGATACCTGCGTGGGATGTTAATTGAAAACACGTGCCGCGCTGCAGTGAACCAGGCCCTAGATTTCTATAAATAAACCGCTCATTCAGAATAATCTATCGTGATAACGCGAAGTACTTATTAACAATGCTTGAGAATAATTTGATTGTATTAAGAGCCTTTAGGATGTAAACACTTCGTCTTTTTATGTTTCTGTGTTGATTTTTTTATGAAAATGTTCTTTTAAATTATATAAATGTTTGCATAGCAAACGAACAGCTCGTCCACCAGATAGTAAGTGATTAGAGCTTTATGATCGAGCCCTAATGTATTGTTACCCTTGAGATATAAGTTGAAATGCAATTTATAGGTGTCTTTCCCTTTAAACCAGAACACAGCGGTACTTTATGCGGATTTGCGTGGCGGTGGTAGAATTGAAAGGGTTGCCATCCTTAAGGGTGGTTCACAACTTTTAGATGATTTAAATACCCATCGCTCGTCAGTTACATACAGTTCTTAAAAGCTTTTTATCATCTCCGTAGTTTAAATAGCTTAAGTAACGTATATTTTACGAGAGAAATCCTCCAGTTTCTGATATTTGAAGTTATCTTCATAAAATTCCTCGGTGGCTTTAAGTCCACAAGGGAAACACAAGCCGTTAACTAAGTCGTTAAAACTGCAAAGTTGTGTAGAAACACACTCCCTAACTATATGGTGTAGTAATAAATAGCACCGGTCCGTGAAAACAGTGTTTCAATTTGTAGCAAGTAAATATTTTATAATTTCACCATTTCTCAGAAACAGCATACATATGATAATATTTTAAATAGATTAGATGTTTTATTATCGACCTTGTCGATGAGTTATAAAAATTAAACAAAAATTCGCGTTATTGAAATTAAAATATGACGCTAAGGCTTCAAATACCAATTACCTCAATGTTTAAAAGTCTAACATTATGCTGCTGTATTGATGCATAAAAAGCATAATCAAATATTATAATTTAAATCGTATAATTTGAAATTATCCGATTTATATTTTTTTAACAACTTGCAAATTGATTTAATTGCAATCATAAAACAAGGAAATATACATAGGTTCTATATACAAAATTAGAACCCACATCTATTGTACACAGCGTACAATAGATGATAAATAAATAGTTGCCCTGAACACAATCATACTTATGACTTGAATTTCATTAGCAAGAGATGTACTATTTCTGTACAATTTTTATTCTGGGTAATTACCGGCAGACTTGGCGTATGGCGTACATCTCCTTACCGATTTTTGCAAAGAGTAAAAGAGTATCCATTTTCACGTTCTTCCCGACAAAAATCCGTATATTACAGTAAAGGTTTTTAAAAAATCTGTTCAAACATTTCCTTTTTCTTTTCCGTATTGAGAAAAGCTTACAGACAATGATACAATATTTACGTATTCAAATTCGGTGATCAGGTATTCGATATCATAACGACTCAAGACGAATATCAAACAAAGTTATCACGCTGTGGCTATATTTCTTTTACTCAGGAGAACAGTGGTAATAAGAAAAAGTTTGCAACAAAGAAATACCCGTGGTATAGTTATTTTTTCGGAAAAAAAACATATTTCCTGTTAAAACTATTACTTATTAAGACAACATTTGTATTTACTATCGCACTTGTAATGTTAATTAATTACTCAGAATCTCTAACAATGTTTAAAATTTACGTTATCTGCGAAATATCTTTGCTACCCTTCATGAAAGATAGACATTATCAACTTAAAAATTCAGATCGTAACAACAAATATTTTACTTGACTACTCAGTGACTTCCTTCAAGTTAATTAAGTTTTACGATTGTTCCACGATGTTCTTAAGTCATAAAACCGTCCTTACAAAACATTGCGATGATACTTTATAAAGACGTATAAAATGGTTGTAAATTTCTTCACTTCCGAAGTAACTTTATTAAGAATTTCTTACAATGTGTTCCTGCTACATTGTTAAAACATATGTTTTACGTAGTCAACAGTTACAGTATCTAAATCAACTGTTAAGATAGACATATTTATTTCAAGCGAGAGCATTTCAGTGTGTAGGTGCACATTGTGATATAAACAAATAAATATATGTATATTGATTTTAAATATGCTCAAAAATCAAAAGTTTTTCAATTTACCTACATGTCTCGCTGCGACGGCAGTAGGGAACGCTCTATGAGCGCGACTGAGCAGGCCTGCTTTTAAGCTTCCTAGTTTTGAGAAACTCCTAATAATTATGGATATAAAAAAGCACATATGCTGATATGTTTTTATTATTGTACGTGGTTTCGTTCCAATTTCAACATACCAGTTAATTGATATTTCTGTATATTCAACTCAGGTAGGCATTTCTTCTACTTCTGTTTTGCACATACACTTTTTCGACTATCGATTAAACAGAAAAACTCTCCGTAGCAAACCTATTTCTCTCTATCTATCTATTTAAAGGAAAACTTTTATGGAAATAATGTAAACGCAACCGGAAATCTATTCTGAAGATTGGATAGTAGCAATCGACGATAAATCGAGATCGGCGTATTGAACGTAGCAAAAAATCTATCTATCTATAAAACATTGTCCAGATTGTCAACTGCAGGTAGTATTTTATTTCATTCTTTATACTGAAATAGTCCGGCTCGAAGATGAGATAAGATCTTAATAAAAAATGTAATTTAGTTTGCATAAAATTACGTTACACAATTTTATCATAATTTCTCTGGAGGCAGTAGCGACATTGAGATAGAACGTAGACTTGGATAAATTGATTCTATCTCCATAAAAAGTATATACTTTGAATATTACTGCTTTAAGAATTAGCTAGAATCAATAAGTACAAAATACTAAGCATTGATAACATTAATAGTAATAAAAAGGTTGTCCGTATATACATTGTGTAGACGCTCGCATTTATATTGTACTAGGTGTGCTACGCAGCATCACCCGCTACTAAATAAGAAAAAAAAACAAACATAGCGTGATGTTATATATCCTATAGCGTTCTTCAATAAATTGACTATTTAATACAAAAAATAATTTTTAAATTCGAACAAGTAGTTCCTGAGATTATACCGTTCAACCAAACAAACTCTACTGCTTTATAATATTAATAGTATAGATGGAACAAAAACGTCTATTGGCTTCGTATGAGGCGACCATCTTCTTCGGAAGTAGCAACTCCTATTTCCTTATCTTATGATAGTGCCCCTGTTCAATATGAAGCTGTTTACAGATGTCTACGACTTGCAGTGATCACTTACCATTGAATGGTAAGGGGTCACTCCACATTCATTTGCTATTTCAATCTTTTAAAACAGTAAGCGGAAAAAAAATCTTGCCGTCGCTTAAAAATAAAGGACTGATCTGGTCAAGTTCTTTTTTTTAAATATACTTGGGCTGAGTTATTGGTAACATTGATGTTACCACATTATAACAGAACAATGATTCATTTCTTCTCATTGTTTAGAACAAAATGCAGTTCTCAATTGAGACCTCGCTCGGCCTAATTGTAAGCTATTTGATGCCGGGATGTGATTGATCAGAATGAACATGCGGGTGCGCACTGCACGCTATGCATATAAATTAAATAATGAATAAGAATAGTTTTAACGTATAACATAACATTTTAACAAACTTCAGTTTATACCTTGTGAAAAGATCACGAAACGCATCAAATTAACAAGATTTGATTTATTTGATTTATCATCACTCTACCCAAAAACCAGTTCTCCACTGGGTACTGGATAACCACTACTGAGCACGTGAAAGATATAGAAGGATTCCGAAAATTGTCCAAATGGGCCATAAACATACTGCTGAGAACGTTATGTGATACTCAATAATACAAATATTCATGCGATATATCCCTACATCGTTAAAGGCGATAAATTCATTACTAAAAGGTATAGGATTTGGCCACTAACAATGAAATTATTACTTTAGGCAGGGGTAGCTAACTTGATCGTGACCAACAAATGCTTGATTGTACAAGTTGGTTAGACTCTGTGCATAATCAGTATACAGACTGGTATAAAGTGGGTTCGTGTCTGTGAAATTCGGTCCAAATTCCAAATTGTTATCTTACATTTGTATCTGTTACAACTATTTATTGTGAAAATCAACCTAAATCGTATCTGACACTTGCATTTAAACAATCTAACGCCGAAATTAAAGTTGCCGAAAAATCTTAAACGTTCAATATCAGGACTAATAGACACGTCCGTCTTCAAAACTGACGTCTGACTATGACTTAAAAAAATCTGAGATTCGATATGAACATGTTCCATCGACCGGGGACTGAAATTAAAGGGATATAAAATACTATAGGTCGAATGTAAATATTTCAATGATAATAATGTTATAAATACCTTTGGTTACTGAACTAGTTACCCATCTCTACGTTTTCAATATTCCATTCGATCCTTTGAGTTGACCCAACAACCGTACGGGAAGTTTCTATAGGTAATTAAGTTTCAAGCTTAATTAAGACCCGTTCTGTTATTACCACGTAGTAGATATAATATACGTTTACGTAATTTACTACTCTTGCTATTTCATAACAGTATTAAATTTAAAGCTAAGAGTAACACATATAGAATAGGAAGGTACGGATCGTTTTAATCTTAATATCTACTCGTATTTGTTAATATTGCGCGCATGGATGAATGTGAAATTGAAAAAGTTTTTTTTTTTTTTTCT
>DWLI01000673.1:0-19425 GCA_018249915.1 Cecropterus dorantes dorantes | reverse complement strand
GGACGGCATGCTCGTTTGCTACTTCAATCTGATAAAAAAACAGTTCTACCAGAACATTGTCGACTGAACTTTGAAAATATGGGCGTGTAAACTTCCTTTTATCGTTACCTTCGCTGTTTATGATTATACGCTATTTCTTATAATCATAAACAGCGATTAATGCGTAATTATTATACATTAGTTTTATACATATCGTATGACAACGAATGAACTTGGCTTGGCTTGGTTGGGTTTTTTTTGACCGCTTGAATTTATTATCAGTCTTAAATTTATGATCATGAAATAAAATATTTCGTGAACTCTTATTAACAAGTAATACATAGATACAAATAAAAAAGATCGTATTAAATATAGTATTTTAATATGAACAATAATATAATTAAGTTGATGTATTTAACTAATTAGCAATAAGTATTAAGTATAGTAAAAGGAATTGCTTAAAAGTTTTCCCTTTTAATACATATGAGATCTAGTAAAATTGTGAAAAAAATTAAAACAAAAACCCGACTGCTTAAAACGACTTTTTCATAATAATATATATTTAATTTAACGCTTATATAAGTTTTTACTAAAATAGTTAAGTAACAGGAACATAGTATAGATATTTTTGGATTGCTCTTTTTACTGACTTTCATTTGATACCTATATTATGATAGACAAAAGTCGAAATTTTTTTTTATCATATAGCCTGTGTTACTTTCTTAACTGAGACTATTCAAATGATATGTCATACGTCTCAATCGGTCAAGCCGTTTGAGCTGTAGCTCGTGCCAAAGAAATGCACATACATACAAACAAACAAACAAACATACATACGCTCCAAAAACATTACCCTCCTTCTCACGCAGTCGATTAAAAATAGCCTTTTGATACACCTAAAATACATTTACTTTGTGACTTAAAAGATTGGCTGAAAAGTAGATAAAACGATCACAGTAAATATTTCGACCACACGCGTCAACCGTGAGACATTGACATCATAGATAGTAATCAACAAAAAATATCAATAGACATTGAATTGAGTGGCGAATGTGTGTCAAGAGTGCGGGTGACGAGTGCGAGCGTGGACCACGCTGCATCTGCCGGAACGGGGGCGTCATTGTTGCTACCGACTGTCCGACGAAACTTAATTGGTCCGACCTAGCTCGTAAAAGCGTTGTAAAAAGTGTGAAGGTCTGGCGGAGGTAAGGACTCGGAAAGAGGTCAAGTGTAATGCTTCGTGTTCCACTGACCTCATTCGGGAGCGACCGCCAGCGCTGCCTCGTGCGTTTTTGTTGACTTTCATACAATAGTATATCAGTTTCCGTTACTCTAAATCCATTATAATGTATATGGTCACGTCTATTGTTCGGAACGATTTGAATAATGTTTAGAGTCAATAAATTATTATTAGACAGTTATATATTACTGAATTATTCTTCAATGTTAAAGTTTTACAAAGCTACAGGTACACATTATAAGGAAATTAATTAAACTATTTAGGAAATTTAGAAAATCCATTGGAGGAAAATGCATGCCATAATAATTAAATTTAGCAATCACGTTATACCTATTTAATTGTTTCTTTTGAATACCTAATTACAATGATATTCATTATAAATGATATAAAAGAAATCCTTGCTTCATGTTCAATACTGATAACCTATCTTGATGCGAAATTGCCTTTGGTTATATTTAAAGCATATTTTGAATTAATATGGGTTGTTTGCCAAGGTCACATCATACCACTAGCGTGTATAATATAAAGAATTAATTGAGTTTCCTAGCTTACCTTACCGAAATTAGATAGAGGCTACTATTGCTTGTATCCTCCGTACCGTAGTCCGAAATGATCAGTCCGTGACCTGTTATTCATGTTACTTTGTGATTAATATTTTATAGGTTGTATAGACATTTCGTTTCAAAAGTTTATTGTCACATAGATTTATGACTTTTACCACTGTCCTTCTATTGTAGACTAGACTTTATTTAATCAGCCAGACTCCACGGATGGTAACCTAATATTAATTTGATCAACAATTTAAACAATTTAAAATAAATCCATTCTACAAAAGTAAAAATGTGACAATATTCCTTCAGATTCAATCTTCAATTCAATTGTCTTATTTCATAGAAAACTTTAAGTCTAACAATTTTATAACAACTAAATTTTTTTCGGCACTCGATATCACTTAATCGGAATTGATCACGCCTCCATCGCCTTTTATGGTCTTTTACCTCATCCTCATCTAAGTTAACAGAAAATGACATTATTTAAACAAAAAATATAGAGGGTCCTCCCAAACGAGCATCCAGTCCACTTCACTAGATGGTCTTTCCACTGAAAGTGACCTCAGTTGCCCATAAACATTTATATTCATCCCCATATAAGTTTTTCTTCCTACCTTATAGATCGGCTATAGACACTTTGCTATCACTAAGGACTTATTTGGTGCGTCTCATATAAGTGTATCTCCTTTACCACACCGACCAAACCAAAACTGCTCTGTTAGCACTTCTGTTAACTACGAGACAAAAGTGTGGCGATGGTGTCTTTATTATAATAATAATAAAGTTTTCTACCAGCCCCAGACTAAAAATTATTCCTATGTCGCCACGATTACACAAAAGTGATTACACATGCACCCAGACATTGAACTAACATTGTCAGGTGTCCTGATTTGCGCGGAACGTCTCAATTTTCAAAAGTACCAATTTGCTTCTGATCGCGATGCGTCCTATTTAATTCAAAAACTCTCATGTAATTAATGTTAAGTAATAATAATTGTAACCATTTAACTACAATTTTATTGTTATATTTTGTCATTTCTACTAATATAGCATAATTTGTCTATTTTTAGTTAGGATTAAACGGAGATTTACTAAATTACTAGTAATATTAGCCGTGAAACGCAATAAATATAACGATAGTTAAAAAAATCTCTTTTATTTTTTTATTTCTTTTTCTGCCCCGACTTAAAACATATCTGACCTGGAAACACTAGCCTGAACTGAAATCTAAATTATAAACTATGTATATGATCACATAGGTATTCATGTGGCCAGGACAAGAACCCGGAATTCATTGCGAGACATACTGACGCGTCATAGTAACCACTCCGCCACGCAGGTGGTCAATAGTTACTGTCACAAGTATTTGAACAACAAGGTCTATCACCATTCAAATTATCTTGAAATTCAAGAAAATCACATGTCAGCATCATTGCATCTCGAATCTAAAATAAATCGTCAGCTCGGTAACAGTTTAAACTTGTATTGTCTGTTGCAGGGTCACCATTGTCCCGGAAACGCCTCGCGGGAGTCGTGGCCTCCTGGTGTCGAATGAGACCTTCAGCCGTTATTATTAACGTTTCGACCGCGAAGTCGGAACACTGACACACATCGCCCGAATAATATCATATACTCCATAATTCATAGAGACCTTGGCCTCGATGCCTCGTGCGAGTTCAAAATGTTTCGAAAAATTCCTGCCCACATCTATTTGTTGTTATGCTATTATGAAAACAATAAAACAAAAGAACATTTGCATTAGACTATTGTTTTTATTTGGACTAGTAATTACTGATTTTTTTAGCCTCGTTATCTATCTTTTCACTGGACCTCTATCCATGTTAGAAATTGATTTTTTATTTAATCAAATCCAAGAATGAATGTAAACTAAATGTTTGACGTAATCATTTAAAGGTTCCAATAAGTACAATACAAAAATAGTATAATAAATATGTTTACCAATAAGTAGAGTAATACTTGGGCAAGTGAGAGTCCAAGTCCATTGAGAATTCCGTACTAGGATTTTATTGACATTTTTTGTATATGTTATCTTATAGTTATAATATAGTTATATCTTATAGTATATATAACAGTTATAGAAGTACCTGCATTTTAAAAAGCAGTAGCAAAAAGTAAATATGTACTTATTACGATTAAACATATAATCCGAAAAATTCCAATCAATATATAACGGTTGCTTGCACGGTGACTTCTAATATTTTTAACTTTATAATTTAAAAATGTTGCAAGTCAGACGTTTTTTTTTTTTAAGTTTACTTTGTTTTTAGTTTTAATATTTGTTGTTAACGGCTACAGTATAACATAATAATATAATAGGTATTAAGATTTAAGACAGATTCTTGTAACAGACACACAAACAGCGGAGGCTTAATAATAGGGTTCCGTGTTTACACTTTAGGTACGGATCCCTAAAACCGTGTGAGACAATATTATACGACTATTATTAATATCCTTGCTCAAGAAAATATTAAATTGCTTAAAGTTTGTAATAACCTTTATTATAACCTTCATAGAAATAAAATATTACTCATTATAAGTATTTAGTACAACATATTCTCATAGATATTTTGTACAGGAACCTTTAACATAGATCAAGGTAAACAAACGTATATGAATGCAGTTACTACACTCATTTAAACGTAACCTTTAACTATGGACAACAATACATTTTTTTTATTAAAAATCCTTGTGAATAATGAACGGTGTCCTTACCGAATGAACAGTTGTATAAACAAAGAATTGAAATGAAATCGTACGAGCTTAAATTTAGCTAGACGTGAGACGTCATATAGGAAACAATGTTTAATTAATTCTTATTTTGTAGTAAGGTGGTACTGGGTGTATGTATACTGACGACGTCACAAAGTTAATTAAAATATTCGAGTATGAGATAGGAATTACCTAATGATGTATATATTACACAATACTGCCCTCATAATAAAGAATCGTCATTTTTATAAAATTGAGGTTTTCGGTAATTTTATCAATACGGTGACGTTATGGTAATTTTAGCAATAAATTAGAAGAAAAATAATATACGTAATATGCGGTACTTGCTCTATATTAGGTGATGAATGTTTAGTTAAATGTATTCAATCTCATATTTCTACATACACATATTTAAATCTTTTTTACAAAAAATATATCCGGTTATCAAAGTGTGAGGCGTTGAGGTAAAGTAGAGGTTTGAAAAAATAAACACTCGATCGCGTTTATTCCAAAACTATTATGACCACGATAAAATATGTAGGTATGTATATACCATATGACGACATATATGCGTTAATTTTTTAACATCTCAAGTAAATAATATTTTAATCTTATGTGTATTTATGGTACGTGCACTCACTCCACTTCAAAGAGTTCCATATCCAAAGGAAAAAATGGAACCCTAACTCTACTATCAGTCCGTCTGCTACAGTACTTTATCTCTCAAACCTTTATAAATAGACACTTGAAATTTAGTATACAAATACAGCGTGTGTTTAACTTAAACTTTATAAACATAAAGAAGAATATGCAAAAAAAGTATTAGTGGAATTCACACGTGGCAGAAATTAATAATAATAAATAATAAAATTTCTGAGTATCTGAGCAGGTATACAGATTTTCAAAAATCAATTAAGTTATCAGTCTACCTTATACTCGGACTTCTTATTTCGCGTATACCAAACTTGAGCTCCTAAAACTGTACTAAGTAAAATCGTTAGCGTGATTCAGAACGGAGTACAGCGCTATTTATTTGTAGAGCTGACAACTTTCGTAACGCAATTTCGTTGCATCGAGATTCAAATCACAACGATTCTAAAGAAGTTTTACCTAAAAACTGTACTTTTCAGCGTATTTTATTTCACCATGCACATACTTCATAGTTGTTATAATAAAATATTTAAAATTAACAATTAACAAACATATAAGTATATATTTAAAGTTTGCTATATATATTTAAACTTGACCAGTTTTTATTGCAAAATTTGCAAAATTCTGACTTTTGAAACAGGAAATAGCATTGCCTTGTCATCATTACGTTATTGTTATAAAAAATTCGGGATAAACTTCACATTTGAAATATTTAAATAAATTTAAGTGTCGAATAAATTTATGTAAAACCATAAACATTCAAGGGTTTGTTATCTATACTAATATTATAAAGCAATCGAGTTTGTTTCTTTGGTTGAACGCACTAATCCCAGGAATTAGTGGTTTGAGCGGAAAAATATTTTTGTATTGAATAGTCCATTTATTGAGGAAGGCTATAGGGTATATAACAGCATGTCATGTTGGTTTTCCTATTTAGTAGCGGGTCTAACCGGGGAGCACAGCTAATCCTCAATACAAGTACTAATTAAATTAAAGTTAAGAATCATTTTAGGTAATTGACTTTTTATTAGAACTTTAAAAATAAAATATTTTGCTTCTCAGTTGTATTAATTATTATTTACACATTGATGATTAAAACAAAATTGAGCAATAAAGATAGTCCCCAATCCTCATTATAAAGACAGTTCCGAAGTCACGTACCTATCGTATGTCCTTTCAGTATATACGCCAAGGACAATTACGCCTTCAAAGTTACCTTGACCTGACCTAGAATAAGAAGAATAAAAACATTTTAGCCGAAATTGCGATGAATAATGTTCTACGCGTCAGGCAACTTAGAGACCTATATAAAAATAGGTGGGGATTTAGGTACTTACATACCTAACGTAGTTAAGTGTATTCGTGTATTACTTTTAGCGTTAGGGTACTTTAAATAGAGTTCTGATAACGAAATATCATGACTTAATAAAATGGACAAATTATTTCTTTGCACTACATAGTAGTTTTAACACTATTCATTATATAAAAGAACGTGTAATATTTAATTAAAATAGATATTTGACAGTTCTAATGTTGATACTATACTAATATAATAAATGAGAAATTTTGTGAGGATGTATGTGTGTTTGTTAATCTTTTACGGAAAAACTACTATGGCACACATCCATATAGTTTATAAGATAGAATAAAACATAGGATACTCATTGCCGTGGTAAACGTGAGCAAATTGGAAGGAGCTGCGAGAATAAACTAGTCTTTCTTATACGAGTGTGAAAACTGATCTGATTTGGTGCTTTACATTTTGCCTGGAATATAATTTCTAATTAATAGCAGCAGCCAACCACCAAAACAAAAAATAGGTCTACTTTCGGTAACGATCAAGTTATATTATCTAGTTAAACACAAAAAAGTAGTAGGCTAATATGTTCCAACCATCTTTATTAGTAAAAGGTCAATACAATTATTTACATCAAATATCTAAATTGTATTGCAACTGTTTCTAAAAACAATTATAGCCTAACTTAGAGGTTTGTAATTAAATTTCTCAATTACTAGGTCCAAGGTTCGGACCTGAGATATGCGCTAGTGATTTTTTGATGTGATGTTCTGATTTCAGAGAAAAAATTATAACTTATTGAAGTTAAACATTATAAGGACCTACACGCCTCCGGCTTCTTTAATAAAAAAATACTCAAAGGTGTATGCAGTATTCCAATATGCCTCTTTAACAGTTTGGTGGACTTTTCCCTATACCTCTTTCACTTGAAGTGGATACCTATGCGCAGATTTCGGTTAGTAGTGATTTAACGTCGACCGAAATATAAAATGAATAAGATTGACCTCGCTTCGACGAATTAGTGTTCTAATCGAAACAACACAGGCATTTGATTAATGAATCACCCGAAAATCACATGGTGCAGCACACTCACTCTTTGCACATTTAACTAAGAACTGATACAGCACTATTCCAGGGAGATACATAAGTATTATTATATGAATCATAATGTGGTTCATTTTTCGGAAATTAAGGAAGTTATATATTTTATAAGTAAAGTCAGGATCCAAAACTTTATAATGTTGTGGATTTGTAAAATGTTTTTTAACCTTCATTATCAGGTCGTACCTAGATAAATACGTAATGTACTTAAGAATAATCCAAGATAAAGCATTCTAAATATGTACTGCGACACAAACAGTAGTGCGAACGGCGGAGCGTACCTACCAATTAGATAGGTGCCTACCTGAATGACCGTCAGAAATCCCATACCTATCACCAGTTAACCGCTCGTCTTTCGCGCAGGAGAGGTCGGATAATATTACTTCAAGGTCTGCTTGACGGGCTGACCTCGGCATATCGGTCGCGGAGGACAGACGGTCGCAAATATTTGCGCGCGGTAAAGGCGCACGCGGGAGCCGGAGCGGGGGGCGGGAGGAACAGGTGACCTTGCCGCGTCTGCCGTGCAACCTTGATCTTGAGACGACCGCGCGCCCGCCCTCGCGGCGACGCAAACAAACGACACCTATCGCTCCGGTCGCTAACTACACCATTGTAATGGATCATTTATTACTCACTCGTGTCTCGTAACGATTCATACGTATAGGAACTCACCCGGCTTTCAAACAATTTATTATATTTGCGCGCTATAACGCAATACTAGCGATATAACTTATTTTTAACGAACTTAAATATGAAAAATATAAGTTCGATTTTCTTTTATCCATATTTTTTTAATTAACAACTCAAATTTCTTCTTCTTTTTTCGTCTTCTTGGGCTCTACCTAATTTTATAACTCAATTAAATTATTTTTAGTCTATATTAATGTCAAAGAATGATTAATGATATAATAAATACATTTATACAAATAAAATATTTGAAGAAAATTAGCAACTGAAAAGCAGGTTTAATTTATGTAGTAAGTCCGTAATAAAAAAATATTTGCTCTCATATTTTACAGGCGATCTGAACGGCATCGTATTCTTCCAATAATAAATAATAAGAAAAATATAAGTCGCATAATATAATGAAAAAATAAATAATCTTAGAAATCATGCAGTCACTTAGAGAAGTCAGATAAGGAGTAATTTATAAGACATAATTATTACTAATTATAATTAAATACATATTTACTGGCAATACCTAAACAGCTTGGACTGACATATTCAATATAGGTATAATATTGACACAGAAGAACTATTTAGTAGGGATGGTATGGAGTTCTATAACCGTAACCGAAACTCTCGGATATTAAATTAATAATAATTCCATAACTTGAAATAAAAAAAAATCCGTAACCGTAACCGTGTCCAATATAAACGTTCCGGTTAATTTCGCATAGGACATTTTTTTAGTTTTAGTAATTAACTCTTAAAATTTATTAGATAGCTATAGTATAACTGATACGACTGATTGTAACAGTAAATTATTGTAATAGTGTGTATTTGTTACTAATTGTAATAGGATATAAATAAAACCAAAATATTACCTACATATTTGCATTTAAAGATTAAATATTCCTTAAAAATATAATGTCCGTTACCGAAACTATCCGATACTATACATATCCGATAATCTGAAATAACTACATACCCGTAATCGTATCCGAAACCGGCATATTATTCCTATATCCGTATCCAGATCCGAAAATTCATAAACATAACATCCCTGCTATTTTGCAGCCTAAATGTCGTATGAGTCGCATCACAACGGGTTGGCCTCAGTTTGAACTTAGTCTGTTCAAGTTCACGTCAAGGCCAGCCTTCTCAAAGAAGGTCGGCATATACCTACTTAGTTATAACTAAGGTCGTATCACTCTTATTCAATGCTGATTGTAGTCATCGGATACATGCCTACTCTTAAAATGATTGCATAATTGAATGTTCATATCTATATAACAAACAAACCATCATATACCAAAGTGATACTATTTTCGGATTATTAGAGTATGTCCTAACATAAGTATAGGTTTAAATTCTCGCCATATAATAGTAATATTAACGCTTTATACCCACAGCTCTATACTAGGATTATTACTGTATCCCATGGACAAACACAAAGACGAACACACAAACACCCAGATCCCGATATCTGTCTAGCGATGAATCGAACCCCAAAACCAATACGTGTTAGACCGATATGATGTCCGTTTCCCCAAACGAATCGAATCAATATCTAGTACACACACATACAATCAGAGCTTTTTTCTAGAGGCAGTTCAAAATTTGCCATCAAGAATTTGAAAAAAACGATGATTTTTTTTTTTTGTTATCAATTACATAAAATTTATAGTAGTTTATCTTTCCTAAACATTTACCGCGTCTATATTCTATATCTATTATTAAGTTTTTAAACAATGAACTAATGTATTTTAGTGTACTTTTTTTAAGGCTGTATAAATAATAATTATTTTCGAGAATTAGCGTGCCCCAAAAAAAAAAGCAAAGAAAAAGGCCTGCAAAGAATGATTTCAAATAACGTAGTCATCAAATACAGAAATCATTATCTAATTCGGCAAATTATATTTGCCACGATCAACATAAAATAAATATAAAATCCATTTAAAAATCCACGACTCATAAAAACATTTGAAATGCATATGTCACAACACTAATATTTTGATTTAAGTTTCGAACCACAAAATAAATAATCCTTCTACTACAACTAGTTCTATGTACTAGAACTGTATACTAATAACTTGATTTTTTTCAATTTTTTGCGGACAAATGAGATCCTTCTGTTATGATATAACTGCTGCTGCTAAGAAGTATAGTTTAGTACTATGACTAAGTACACTTAGTAGGAATATTAATGTGTTCATTTGCTATTAACTTATTGGTTCCCTGACGTGACCATGCTTAGATCAAAATAAACTAGTTTGCTAAATGGAACTGGTCGACAAGTTTAAAGAGTCGGTTATTTAATTTCTCATTTAAGTTTAATTCTACAATTATTTATATTTACACATTGATGTATATAAAAGATATAGTACTTTATAACTTAGTATATTATATATATGTAATTACTTTGTTTTAAAATTAACACATAATGCAATGTTTTACAGCCACCGAGGGCAAAGCAGCGACAGGCAGAGATCGCCATTACATATGAAGAGAGGTGCAACAAATAAATAAAACAATACAGCCATATAAAAGCCAAAGAAAGATCTTAAACCGAGAGAATCCTATACAAATAAAATAAACGTTAAAGAAAACTTATTTTGGAATCGGACCTGTACCAATATCACAGCCCGAATATTGAATATCTAATTAACGGTGCAGCTGGCGTCAATATAGTAATAAATTAATCACTTGTTTACGGTTGGTAGTAATGTAAAATGTACGTTTATAAATGCAAGATTTATGCTGAAGGTCAAGCGGGTGCGTGTGGAACGGTTACCGACACGTGGACGCCGCAGCCTTGTGATAAGCGTCCGTTCATAGCGAACGCTGACGCAGCGCCCGCGCATTTCTCCCACGAACCGTCCCCGCGCCGCGCTACCCGTGCCGAGCACTGCCGATCGCCGGCCGAAACCTCTTCACACGTACTATAACCACATGTGTCCAACCCCTATTATTATCCCACTGCGTGCTATAGATGTTCTCTCAGACTGTGAATTGGTAGACGACACACACCTTTGAATTTGTTTTTAAAAAACTCTCAGATTTGTAGGTTTGGTCAAGATGTTTTCCTTCATCCTAAAGCTGTGATCATTAATTTCCCCATAAAGAGCAGCGGCTAATTGTCGTCAAGCAGTGGTTATGTGTACGAATATATGACATCGCTGCAACTCCTTATTGCTTCGTTGTTGCGGTTGAAGTGACTACCAAAACGTGTCTGACATTGAGTGGTCAGCCACTCATGCGCGGCAGCGCTTGTAGTCGTGTTGGGGTTGTGATTTGAGCAGTATCATTCACACTGTTGGATCAGACAGTAAAAATGGGATCCTTCTCAATGAGGCTATGGCACTCAGTTGTTGTTGATGTGTAATCGATTAATGGTACGTGTGAATAGGATCTAACGCCACGAGTGCGGCCCTCTGCCGCAATCGTAATAAAATTTACACGTGCTACGCGAATACGTGTGTAGACGTGTACGTGTTACAAAGTCATTTTACCATATAAAATCAAGTCGGTTCATAGAGCTCTGATAACGCCGCAAATAAACTAGGTGCTAATTAAATTGTAAAATACACGCAGCGTAGTTTGTACTATACAAACGTTTGAAATAAAATTAAACAACATGAAAATTGCGTAGTATTCTTCTATATTACATCTGGTCTATCCGGACCGGCGTTCAACTCCATATATTTTATGTTACCTAGTTCAAAATCACCAAAAAAGGTGCGTAGTTCTCATTCCACCCATAAAGTGGAGATCTCAGCCACACGCGCACACACAAACAAACCGTACTTAAATCTATAAGTGCATTTTATAACTATTTTTAATCAAATGAGTAAAAATTTATGTCCACTTGTAATATGCCGTGTTTTAGATTTACTAAGATCTGATACTTCCTATTTAACTAAAAGAGTTTGTTTGCTGTTTATTTATTTATTGAACCTCTTAAAAATTTACAATAGGGCAAACGTAATGCCTTTTGGCATTCTCTACTATACAACTCTGGGTGGCTGGAAAAATTGTGACAGGTTTAAGTAGATAATACAGATACTAACTTATAAATATTGGCTGTTGGTTTTAAATTGAAGTATTCTGCAACTACAACAACTACAACTACAACTTCTTTAAAAATGTAATGTGCAGCTCCTATTTTTTTTAAATGTAGAGGCAATTCACGTCTACACTATTATTATTTAGATATTACTCACATTCCTAGTTTATATAGATACTATTATATAGATAATATTTTAGATGTCCAATATAAAGTATTACATCGCTGAGCGCTGATTTTATGCCGTCGTATTTTACTAAATTTTACAAGATGTTATTTACAACTACATTTCCATAATAATATTTCTTTGGGTAAAATCTAATTGCATCTTTTGTACTAAATACCTTTGTATTTAGTAGTTACCATACGTAATTAAAATAAAAAATAGGAAAATGTCATCATATCCTATGTTTAAGAGACAAACATTTTAAAAGATCCTACAGACGGTGACAGTGTTAATTCCAGAAATGCACCCCACATACCACATTTACATTTATTTATTTTTGCACGATCTTTTAATAAGTTTTAAGAATGAAACTATACAATAAAACTTAATTTAATACCTAAACATACCCCCGACTCCCACATTAAAAGAACTGATGTTGATGATGATGTCTTAAAACTACTCTTTTTTGGTGACGTGTTATAATAAGCACTGTAGATCACCAATGCGAAGGATAAACCTGTATATAATAATATTATTATACTTATCCGTTACAAGCTGTCGTAGAATGGAAACAACTAGTCATATACTTATTGATTATTAACTAAATTTTGTGAATCCATCGTATCTAGAACTTTTAAATAAAATGCTGACTTTACGCAAAATGAGCGAATATCAACATACAATTGAATAACATTGTCATTTATTGTAGACAGTTGAATGACGTGAATAGGTTTTAGACGACCGGTCAGAGGGGTGACCGTGTCAATACAATATGTCCTGAATTAGCGATGCAACATATCGAAAGTTTTATAATATCGAGCTTAAAACATCGATATTTTTATGGATGTGAATCGACTGCTGATATATTATCATATAAAAAATAAATATCGATTCCGAAGTTGTGAAACAATTACTTGCTTCCTATTGGTAATTTTGTAAAAACAATACACCAAAAAAGGACCTCAAAATTAATAGTCTCCGAAATTTTGTTGGCGACAAAATGTTAAAATATGTAAAGGTTTCATACCGTGTTATCGATATGTAAGACCTGCGACATAAAATCGATATTTATCAAATCTACTTGCAACCCTATTCTGAATGTGATCGCGGGCGGCACGTCCCTGCAGGAAGGGGGTGACATTGCACGACCGCTACGATTTTTTTAAACAAACATTTTTATGATGCACTGACGTCAGCCGTCTGACACGCGAGATCTACAAGGTCGTCATTCAATAATTGTATTGTGATATATTCGAAAGATGTTTATTGTTCTACAGAGGTATGTACCTACTCATTGTACGCAGGCGCTTACGTACATAGCAGGGATGTTATGGATATGAAATTTCGGATCTGGATACGGATATAGGAATAATATTACACTGGTTTCGGATACGGTTACGGATATGTAATTATTTCGGATTATTCATTAGTTTCGGTTACGGATATTTTATTTTAAATTTATTTTAAACGTAAAATAAGATTGGTAATATTTTAGTTTTATTCTAATGTGCGCATTTGCTATTACAATCAGTCATATCGGTTCTCATTATAGCTACCTAATCAATTTTAAGTATTACTCACTAAGAAAAAAATAACATGTTTCGAAACATATCCGAAAACATCCGGAACTATTGCATCGGGTAACGTAGGGATATTTAATTTCATTTATCCGATATTTTCGGTTACGAAGCTCCATAACATCTCTGGTTTTGATGCCAATGCCTTGTAAATAATAATGTTACGAATAAATAAATAGTATTTGGCATTTATTCTTATGAAAACGAAACTGAGACTAAAGGTACTAGGAAAGTGTACATTCATTAAAAAAATAGTTATAAGTAAACAAATTGTTACTGCGTGTATTGTCATAATCGGTATGAGATGCGGATATAAATATATATTTATAAATAAAATAATATTTGTTGGAAATAATATTTCAACAAATATTATTTTATTTCTTTCTATAGTCGAAATACACTCATCCTTCTAACTTGGTAGTGTCTATTTTGAAAAACATAGTATCTTTTATTACATATATAATTAAATTATATTGAATTACTCCGAAAATATAAAGATTAAATAATGTACCATATTATATGAGTTTAGATACATTTTAAATAAATTAAAATGAATTGTAAGGAAATTAAAAATGAATAAGTTATTATTTCAATTTAATTGAGTCGGTTTTCTTGTACTGTGTAATTTAATATTGATAGCAGATTGATTTCCAAACTAATTGTATATTTGGACTCAGTTATGTTTTCATATTTATTACATTTAAATGAATATAAGTATGTATTTTAAAAATTCTGAAGTGCAATAACGTTATGAGAAAGATCTCATTTGGATTCGTGACTCGTGTACTGTCGTGTACGCACTGTTCATTATTTGAAGTTCTTCCTTTAACATCTGTAAGACTGATTTTTGGACTTTTCATTGAGTTTATATTCATAAAATTGTTTGTTTGATTGTCAAAACAGATTTGTTAGATATATTAAAAAGGAATATTTACGAATGCTCTACCTATTTTGTTTCAATTTATTATATGTATCTTTTGTGTTAAATAATTGTGTATATCATTCAAGTGATACTCAAATATGTTCAACTCCATTTATAAGGGTTTGTTTTGTGTCTAAATACCAACATAAAATCATGAAGCTCAATTTATTAAAGGATGTGCTTGTATAAACTAAATTGTTTTTAAATAGTATATTGCGTAAAATACTTAAACAGTATGAGTATATGTATGTATAACCGTCATCATCAAATAAGAAATTGGTTTTAGTACAAGTGACAACAATATTCTCAAACAAAATTCATCTTAGGGTTATGTTAATAAGGGTGATTCTGTAAGTCGCGTTATTAAGTTCCTTAATTCTGTGCTCCCAGTAAAAAGGGTATACGTTCGATTTTTGTTATTGTCGAAAATCAGACTTTAACAGGATGGGTTCTATTTCATGTCTTTTTTGTGTTCCATAATGGTGCAAAAGTGATAAGAATTGGGAATAATAAGAGATGCAGTCGGGTCCTATTCTCTTATTTAAATTGTAATTATTAATAAAATTTTTAAGGGTTATTATATTAGTGGAATTTATAATACTGGATAACGCAAACGCTTAAAAATGTGGCCTGTAATAATACCAGCCTGGAAATCAGTTAAACTTATAACTCAAAAAAGTACTCGTTTCGTCTCATCTCTCAACTTGTGGTTGATGTGAACACATTATTTAGAAATGAGTAAATTGCAAGTTTTGTATGAGTGCAAAGTGGATGTATAAATATATTTATGCACCTACGCTCTTTCTAAAACTGCCTTATGTTTAATAGTAATAAAATGTACCTATGTGGAACTCGTGTATTTGTTTAAACGTATTTTGTTTCGGTGTGTGATAAAAAATATTATTATTTATCAATTGATTAAAAACATTAAGTGTTTCAAATTGACTAACTTCTGTTTTATCGCTAAAACAGATAATTGTTTATAAGTCTAAAATTGTAAGTTCCTTAAGTAAGATTTTTTTATTCCAAGCGGGCTTCAAGTATAAATATATCATTTGTATCAAATCTTCAAATCTAGAAACATATTATTGTGTTGGTATGTGCTGTGATTCAGCAGTGCCGTCTACCAATTCGCACTTGGCCAGCGCGGTAGACTATGGCCTAAAACTCTCTCATTCTAAGAGAAGACCCGTGCCCAGCAGTGGGACGAAAATGGGTTGATGATGATGTGCTGTGATTGGGTGATGGTTTACCAATTGTTTAAATAATTATTGTTTATTGCTAGAGAAAAGTTTTTTTTTTTTATGTAATAAGTACTTAACAATGTTTTTAAGATGAACATATCACATGGTGAGAATATAAGGGACAAAATGCAAAATTTGCATTTTTAGAAATAACAAAATTGTGATTGCATTTTTATATTTGTTCCTTTCTAGCACGAATGCATCATAATTCAATTCCTTAGATTATAGACTACAATTTTTTAGAAGTAGTCCACACAAATTTTGTGCGTAATAACAGCAGTGTTATGCGCTTATCCGTGGCATTCCAACTTAGTCCTCAAGAGTACAACGCATCTGTGGTTAAGCTCGGATAAGACTCTGATCTTATTTTGAGTTGATAGATGTCCATGGATGCCAGGCCTAGACCAGTTACCATTCGAAGGACTGAATGCTCTTTAAAAAAGTTTTAAGTATTTAACTCATTTTACGAAGTATTGAGTAAGATACCTTTTATTCTCGCTGTGTGATACGTGAGTTTGTAGTGCGTGTCTGAGTCTCTCGACATCTTTCGAAGATCTAAAATACTTCTACTGTTAGAATAATTTGACGATTCGTATTTTTAACCGACTTCAAAAAAGGAGGTTTTCAATTCGACTGTATTTCTTTTATTCAGAACAACGCTAGATCATCTTGAAACATCTTGACACAAATATTTGTTTTAACTTAGACTTAACTTTTACCTTATTTCTGTTCAACCCTTTTGATGTTCAATTGACTTATAATTTTAATTCATAATAATCAATCTGAATTGCATTTCTATAAATTAATTATTTCTTGGAATTAAATAGCAAAATTTATTTTTTGATTATGTAACTGTCACGAAAGCCATCTGTTTATTTAATTACGTATATATATTAATCTTTATCTGTGCAACGATTTGTGCCATTTATGAAATTGAAAAATATTGTATATTTTGTTTTATGTAACATTTGATTTTATTTAAATGTATAGTTTAAAAATATATTTTTGTTTTTATAATTTTATGCATACCTAATTTTAGATGGTCTTTGGTAAAAATGTATTAGAGATTTGTATAATACCTTTTAAAAGTATTTGTTTGTCATGACTAATTATTTTAAGTAGGTAGCATACAATTACAATATTTCTAGGCATAAACTGGGGTTGCCAGCTGTAAAAAAGAAACTTTGCTTTGGTATCCAATACTTTATATGAATGACACTCGATAATTGGAAATTGCATAACAAATCAATAATTATACTACACATATAGTATTAAACAAAGGCATATAAATTATTAACCTTTTTTTTCAAACTGAGCTGACTTAGGTAATGTAAGGCAGTTGGCAACCGTAGTTACAGCTGTTCAGTACTTTTAGTATTTTTAAAACTGTTTATAATGTCGATTTTTAGGTCTTTATCAAATCTAATTTATAAAGTTACTTGTGCCAAATTGTTTTCTGTTAGATAATGCCAGTCGTTCATAATATTTTAAGCCTTTCAATTTTAATGAATTTAATATTATTTCCAAGAATTATAATAAAAAAAACACTTACTTTTTAAAGAACCAATTAGATTTTCATTTATAGTATGCCCGGCTAATAATTGACGTATAATAATTTAAGTGTTCATTCATTGTTCACCTAATAACTTGTATATTATGTGATTAACTGATTAAAGCATAGTTAATAAATATTAATTAAATTAAAATAAAGAAACAGCTTTATTCGTCTCTCAATAACAAATTAAATGAGTTTTGAACTTCTAAACAGCTAAATAGGAACAGCCGAACACATAATATGGGCCATTTCAATACAAAGTCATCAAGATTCCACATGGTGGGTATGCTTTATCTGTGCGGGACGTATTCGCGCCAGCGCAGTGTACATATGCTCTAATGTGACTGTGTAATTGTTAAAAATACTCTAAGGCCTGTATTTCTAAAGTTTCCCCTAGTCTGGCTGTCAATATATAATAATATATTCATTATAATCAATGTGTGATGCTTTTAAAGCTAAGTAACCATGCTCAGACTTTACTGTATGTACCTATTTCACTATTTTTGTATTATGAACCTTAAATTAGCGTGTAAATTATAAAAAAAAATATTAATGCATTTATTGTAAACGAATTTATTTTGTGTTGTTTAATATGAATCCCACTGTTATAATTTTTACTATGTACTGTAATGACTTCACGTTCTGTCGATATTGTATAAAAAGCAAAAAGCCTTATAAATATTTAAAAAAACAATACATGTACCTTATTGAAAATCTTGGTCTTTTATTTTACTATGACATACTCGTAATCTATGTTAATTATTATTCAAAGTAAATAAAAAATCGTAGTATGAATACATACCAAATTACTTTTGATTTTTACGAAATACACATATGTAGAATTGAAAATAAATCAGTATGGCGGTGCGGTCGCCGTACCGCTTTTATAAGCTTTGGCTGGAAGGACTATGGGTTGGGGATTAATCCAGAGTCAGTTAGTCATCCAAAGTAATCCAAACAGACCTGTAATGAGGGATTTAAATCCATACAATAAAAAGAATCTTAGCTTGGGGTTATGGCTCTGTATGTACATTTCTTACCGGCACCATTAGTAAAGCGTTGATCTACTTTAACTGAAATTTCTATACAATCGTGATTTGAAATTCTATGAAACTAAAATGCGTTATGAACACAGCAGTCAGCGCTACAACTAGATAGCGCTGTACTCATTTTTGAATCACTAACGATTTTACTTTGTAGACCTCAAGTTTTGAACGAAATAAAATGTCCGAAAATGGACTGCAGTAATCCTTACTGTTACTACTTAGAGCATTAATCTGAGTTATTTCATATTGAAGTAGCAAACGAACATGCAATCCACTTAATGGAGATGTCATTGCCTTCCATACACATTTGTAGCGGGTGTACTACCTGACGACGAAAATTCGACATCGCCGAAGACGCCGAAGGTCGCCTCATATAGTGATTTGCATATGAGTACTGTACTTACGAGCCATACGAAAACTGGTAGATGCTAATGGTCCATTGAATATTAAAAAAAAAATCTTTCTTTAACTAGTATTGAATTACCAAACTATATTTCAGTTCGCCTAATGGAAAAATAATATTCCCGTCCATGGTACATCCATGGACGGTAATATTTTTTTTAATCAACCCCAGACAAGATCTATTTATTATCTTATTACAGTATTACCTTAAATAGGCCACAGATTCGTTGTTACT
>DWLI01000672.1:0-19447 GCA_018249915.1 Cecropterus dorantes dorantes | reverse complement strand
GACTGTGCGTTGTCTGTCAGTCAGTCACTCAATAACGGAAGAGTTTTATATATATATATATATATAGATTGTAATCTGAAGCTTGGAAGTAATCTTAATATATCTGTGTTGATATGTACTAGTGATAAAAGGGCTAAGTCATACTCAGTGGGACTCAAATTCCTAATGAAACTCACGACTGTTAAACTATTGAGACTCAGAACTCGTAATTAAACTTATAATTAAAAGATTAATTCTTTTAATTATAAGACTTCACTTAAGTAAGTAAATTTTTATATATATACGTTTCTTAAAAGATTTATTTTAAGTATCTTAAGACTCGTTTTGGGAACGTATACGAGTTTACAGGATATCTTATTAATCGGGTGTAGACTTGTAAACTATGTACTTAATAAATATAACATTATTTAAAATAACGTTTTAACATATTCTACACTCTGTTCTAGAATGCAACATTACACTAGGAATAGACATAGATTAGATCCGAAACAGAATTCTACATTTATCGTTTCCATATCGGTTATTCCAGTAATAAAACCAAATATAGTATTATACATTTAGATAACTATTTACGTAAAGTTAACAATAACAAAAATGATATTATTATTTGACATTGAAACTCGTCCCAAAATGTAACTAAGCCGAAATATCGAATTTATTACATTTTGATAAGTAATCTATTTTATGATACAAAAACAGAAAACCCTTATCTGCCGTATGGTGTATAATAAAAAGCCTTTATATCTCTCCCGCGTCCAATAACAGTCCTTTCCAAACACGCCTTTAATTCCATGGGAAATAAACAAAACAATCCCTCAGAATAAAAGCAGAACAAACATTACTCAAATATTCTCTCATAATTTTACCTAAACGACTCATTAAATAGGTTACAATCATAATAAAGTTAATTACAATGTATTTTTTTTCATTATGGAGTAAATTGAAATAAATTAACGAATTTCATTTTCCATTTCTTTCGTATAACGTAAACGAATATTAATTAAAATATGTAATAAGGGAAATTAGACATAAAATAACTTCGTAAAACATTTTATTTACAACTACGGTTACATTAGCCAGCTATAAAAACTAACGTTTTTGCTATATCAATACCTAGTTACAACAATATGACTGTACTGAGATCATCTACACATTTATGTCTTGTGATAGCAATGTTTAGATTTAAGGCATTGAGAGTTGAGAGTTGCAACACGTTTGCAATCAATTTCTATAACAACTTTTTCTATTAGAACAGCATTTCTTTGAATTCGATGGCCTTTTCACTCTATCTAGAGAAGCTCCAATCATTTATTGAGACGTCAGAATAAGTAAATTGAAAGGCGAATCTAGATTTTTTTATCACCGCATCTGTACCCTAGAAACAGCTGTGCCATCAATCGAATTACGAACAGTTCTACCAAAACCTAAAAAACAGACGAAAAAATGTTTTACAGCTTTCAGCGGCACAAGTACATCTCTGTATTTGTGTAGTATCTTCATTCCAAAAAATAATTTGTCAATATTGAATTCGGTTTCAAAAAAAATTTTTTGATATACCTATTTAACTATGGAGAAGAGAGCACACGTCTTTAATTTCGCATATAATTTTATTTTTTGTTTTCATATAGACATCTTTGTAAAATTCTTAAAAACCCACCTTCTGCGGCGTGTCAAGCAAGTCTCTAAGCACGGTGAGGAAGGCGTCGGGCGTGAGGCGGCGCGCCGCGTACTCCTCCATGTAGTAGGCGAGCGCCGGCAGGTCGCTCTGCGGCAGCAGCGAGCGGGCCTTCTGCTCCACCGCTGTGGACGCAGCGCCTCGTCTCTTGCCCCAACCACTTATTCTGGGTACGAAATTAAATTTGACTTAAAAAAAAATAGGAAAACAAATGGAAAAATTACAAAAAGTGTGTCCACACGCGTTAGGAGTTATACTTCTTTGGCGTAACAAAAAAAAATATTTTTAAAAATATTATCTTTCGCCTTATTCTACGTTTGTAGAAAATACGACACTATCAACGAAAAAAGGTATGTGATACAGTGAAAGCTTTTATTATAACGCATTATCTAGTTAAATAAAGTTTATTTAAATATCATAAAATAAATATCGTGAACACAGTTTCCAGTTCTCACGCAAATATACGTAGATGTCCTTACTTTTACTTTTTGGTATTTTTTTTTGATGAAAACTAAAATTTTGACTGCACTGCTAAGCATAGCATCACTAATGTGAGTATTTTTTATAGTCAACGTGCCTGGTATGCGTGTTGGTTATCACAGGTGTTCATGTTACACATGAAGACACTGCTATCCATATCCTAAATGTAGACCCTTAGTCATCACCTACGACAACCATGGAAAGAGATGAAGTCGTCATTGACGCATAAAGGCAATGATTATAAATATGGGAATGCATTACAATGGAACGCAGGGTTGAATAAGTTTGCAAGAGAAGAGATGCTCCTCGTAAATTGGCCGTTTATATCCGCTCTACGTAAAATGCCGTCTATGCGTCTATAGAAAAGGCAATTTGAATTACAAAGAGCACAATGGAATAAATTTCCCCCACGATTCCGCTGCCTCTATAATTTAATACCCTGTACTCTCGATACTATCTGGCTTCATAAAATAGGATTTTTGTAGAGAAACAAAATATATCACTCACGCGAGAACACTTATATGACGCGAGAAGCCGACAGAATGTAGTCCTTACAAAGTAAAGAGATTTATTTGACTTTTATATTGTTAGAAAATCTTCTTATACTCATTATGTCGTGCCGAGATAATTTATATTCTCTACTTTTATCTAAAGTTCGAAATAACAAAAAAAATATTGGTTAGGTATTTTGTATATTTTAATATCTATGTCAATTTATCTATTTCAGAGTAATCTTAAAATTAAGAAAAATGGTTTTGATATCCGTTTTACACCATTATTGAGGTATATTTTACTGTTTCTTGTAACATAATTATCTAAGATTGCTTAAAATTCACAAGACGTATGTCCCGCTCAAAGTTTCACGCAGCGCAAGGACTCTTGCTCATAACATAAATTATTTACATTATTTTACTTGACGCGTTTTATAATTGAATGAAATGTAAAAAAAAACTTAACGACTTACGAAAAACGTGGGGCGTATTCAACAAAAAAATAATCGATTCATTATAGGTATTTCAACTTTAACATATTATATACACTTTAAATGAAACAAGTTGATGTGAGAGCTACTCGTATACTTCTGAAAGTTCTTCTATTCCAATTTTACACCGTATGACATCTCATAATTTAATTTCAATTATTTTATTTTGTAGTTCGTTCTTAAAATAAACAATTATTTTATGAGTGCGTGTTTTTTATTTAATTTCTCACTTTTTAATTTTGTTATCTGAATCTAGGTATATTTATGTCTCAAGCTCATCCAGATAACTTCATCTCGTGCTAAAGCATGATTTTCGAGCTAAAGCATAATTTTCGAGTTAAGTTAGACAAAAATTGGTTAATTTAAACAGTAATAAAATAATTGGTAGCTCACCTCGGCGCCGCGTCCCGCTCGCCGTACGCAGTACATGCGTGGGGCACCTTGCCCACGTCCCGCACCAGCAGGGACATGCGCTTGTGGTACTTGAGCTGCGCCACGGCCTCGTCGTGCGTCACGTCCACGAACGACTGGCCGTTCACTTCGAGGATCTGGTCGCCAACCTATCGAACAAAAGTGTTGTATAAAGTTCATCTGATATTTAGTGGTTGTTAACGTCAATAATGTAATCAACTTAAATAGTACGAGAATCGTAGCTATAGTTAATCGCCGAAGTATTGCTCATTCTAAAAGGAGATAAAAGTCTGTCAGAAGTGTATGAAAGTCAAATAAGACAATATGAACAGATACACTAACTCTAGTGCAAAAGGTAAAAATGAAGCCGCCGTTGTTAAAACCACAATATTTACAAAATATTATATCACATAATTTATCAACTATATGACAAGTATAATGTTGGCTTATTATTTATTACCTTTAATAGTATCAATTATATGACAAGTATAAAGGTGACTTGTTATTACCTTTAATAGTAATAGGGCGTAGAACATTTAAATACTGACACGTTAAGAAACCATCTTAACGTTTTAAATATTGTGATCCAAATAAATTCACATATAATATTGAAAGAATAAAACGAATATGTAAGCAGCGTTAATACACTTCTGTAAACGCTACACTTCTGTGATTTGCATGCCTATTTTAAAACGAAATGTGGAGCTACGGCGTAGCCGAGAATAATAACGTACCGCTACGAGGCTGTTGCATACGCAGCGCTTACATAAGGTCTCGAGAGAGGTTATTAACATCTACTTCATGAAGCGTGATACGCATAATTTATCTTGTACAGTTTTATGCACATATTAAAGTTTAATGGGATATATAAATATTTTTTGCATATTAAATACATGGGCCAGTATCATAACTCAATGTGTACCTAATAACGGCTATTACCGAAGGCCTAAGAAAATATGGTACCACGATCTGGCCAAGTATTCCAAAAAATATCCAGGTACTCGCGTAAGATAGATAACGGTAAAAACCCTTGCCAACAATAGGACAATATAAAAAATTCTCAAAGTACCTTTCTATGTTAGCGTAGTGGAAATTTTTTGAAAATTGTGACTACATTTCCAGTTTTGATACCATGTTTTGGACATATAACAAGATAGAAAATTAACATGAAAGAGTTAAGGAAAATAAGAATAATTTATGTGACGGCCTGTAGAAAATTTAGGTGAGGTATCAGGTGTAGCTATCCATTGGCAAGAGTTACACTATTTAAAGTTTCAATTAATAAAGTTCTAGCATTCTGCAAATTTATCATTCTGCAACCATAAACTTGGCATTTAATGAGTAATTTATACTAATATTTTAAAGCAGTAGAGTTTGTTTGGTTGAACGGGCTAATCTCAGGAACTACTGATTCGAATTAAGAAATTATTGTTATATCGAATAGTCCATCTATTGAGAAAGACTATATAACATCACGCTATGTTTGTTTGTTTTTTTTTCTTATTTAGTAGCGGGTGAACCCGCGTAGCACACCTAGTTGTAAATAATTAATCTAACTTTATAGTTATCATATTGTGCTACGCTATATGGAGCAAATGACAAAATAATAACACTACAAGAGTTCAATGGTCTGGAAACTGTTTTTTTCCATCAAAGTAAACTCAAACGAAGACATAAAGTACACAAACAATTTACTGCAGCAGTTTGCAGAAGTCATAACGTAAACTTTAGGGAAATTCTGAGTCTCGAGTGTCTCCAATGAAGTCATTAACAAAGTTTCAGCGCTGCACGTCACATCAATTTTCAAAAGTTTATATACATGTTCTTTGGTGGTTAGACTTTCCGAACTAGTATTTAATTCTATTTGCAATCGGTTTCAAAAGTATTTTAAAGTTACTCCGTCGCAAATGCGACGTGTAAATTACACGTCTTTACAGTGAAACTTTTATTCCGAAAAATTTAGTTACGGTTAATAATGATTTTGAAATTACGTACTGAAATAACACTACTAATATAACTATTTGGAAAGAACTTTTGAAAGTAAAAATAAATATATTAGGATAAAAGTAGTTCATGATTGAATCACTATGACACACTTTGAACAATATTTATTCATCAGTACAAAAGTTTATACAAAGCGCCGTCCAAAGACCATTTCATAAAGCCAGTAAGTAGCCTTCAAAGGAGTTACACAAGTATTATTGAAATGCTTTTAACACTTTACAAGAAAATTGCAATGTTTTTGTTAACTAAAAGCCATGTAAAGTGTATTTTAATAATGTGTAATAACTAAATCACGCGACATAATTACAAAGAAGGACCAATACGTACAGAAAAGTACGAAAATGTAGATCTTCAACGTATTTCATTATCAGGCTGAAGTAAACAACAAACATGCAGTCCATCTGATGATAAATAGTCACTACCGCCCATGGACATTAGAAAGCAAGTTCATATTGAACAAGGGTTTTACTAGAAGTCGATTACAGATGCGTTGCTATTCCCAAGAACTAAGATGGTTGCCTCATATATTAATAAAAATATTGTATACATATTTTCATAGCACGTACATACTTATATTATCATAATATACTTAGTTTTATTATGAAAATAGGTTATACATAATACGAGTATATGGTAAATACCGTTTATTACTTCCAAAATACTAACATTTATTATTTCTTTATTCTTGCCAAAATACCATTGTGCTAATATGATTGTTTAATCATACATACTGAGCATTATATATTTATACTAATACTCGTATTATAAAACAGTAGAGTTTGTTTGGTTGAACGGGCCAATCTCAGGAACTACTGGCTTGAATTTAAAAATTCAGTTTGTATTAAATAGTCCATTTATTGAGGAAGGCTATAGGCTATATAACATCACGCTATGTTTGTTTGATTTTTATTTTTATTTATAATAATATAATAGCGGGTGAAACCGCGTAGCACACCTAGTGTATAATATTCACAGCCGAATAGCTAGCTAGCAGTGAGTCACGGAGTCCGATACAAGCATCGAAATAAAATATATGATCAATACAGATGGTATTGAAGTTTTATTATTGTCATGATAACATTGAGCGCGAATGCAAACAATATAAAGCTTGTCGAAGTTGTCGGTGACCTTCTGTTGACCCAGTTTTATACAAGGATAAAGGGAACATCTTATTCTGTACTGTATTTTATCGGTAAAGAAGAATGATGAGAAATCTAAGCGCAGAACTGGTACGGTGCGTCTAATAATGATGTACACTTTCCGGTCATACTGTTAGCATATATGGTTACATACTAAATTTTAAATCTTTATGTCGAACGATAACGATATTATGGTAGGAATAATCACGTGGAAACGTGTGTAAATAGGCGTGTATTTACACATAAAGTTTCCGCGAGATTATTAGTGCTTGCCAGGAAGAATTTGGCAAAGCACTACGTGCGTTTCGGTCATATACGTGCGTGTCAAGGCAAGGTTATGGAAGTTGTAAATATTAATGTTCTCATTATATATTTTTCGAAATAGCATACGCCCTGAAATAAGCAGCATGCCCTCAGTGCGTTTGCAGCGCACACAGCGCGTTGTCTATGTGGAAAACTTGTTACCTTTTTCGAGCTTATTTAGTTATTTTTTTCAAATTCAAATTCAAAATTCTAATTCTAATTTAAAGGTCATATAAAATGGCAATTATTCTTTCTGCTATACTAATATTATAAAGCAGTACAATTTGTTTGGTTTAACGGGCTAATCTCAGGAACTACTGGCTCAAATTGAAAAAATCTTTTGTGTTGAGTAGATAATTTATCGAGGAAGGCTATAGGCTATATAACATCACGCTATACTTGTTCGTTGTTTTTTTTCTTATGTAGTAGCGGTTGAAACCACGGAGCCTAGCTAATATCTTGATGCTTTGATTTGTATAATACCAACTACTAAATCGTTACACAAAATATGTTTCAATATTGGGCCTGGTACCGTGATTGCATTACAAGCATTTTCAACTACCATATTAGGAAGTTTTATTAGTTTCAAAGGTTATATATGAGCCTATAAAACCCTACAAACAGATAAAGTTACGACTATATAAACTTACGCTGATCCCAATATAATATGACTCATAGAACTCACAAAGACTTGGCAAAGAAATATTTTCTATGATGAGTCCTTTTATTAGTGGACGGTAAATTAGTTTCTATTTTAGGAACAATAAATAAGCCTAAGAGTCACTTATTCTGTCAACGTACGCTAAAGGTTAAAGGTTAAGACCTATCTGTAAAGAGCTCAGTTTGGTCGCCCGTACTCTTCTCTATGATATTCGTTACATTATATCGTTTTATCAATATTATTACTGTAAATATATTAATATGTATATTATAGAAAGTCGGCTTAAATACGCTTTTAATTACGCGCGACAGAAAGGAGACGATATATGCGTTTAGGGTAGGAGGATGATTGTGCAAACCAATGTTGCTAATTCTCGCCAAAAGTAATAGTCCAATTTTGATGTGGTTTCAACTGGTGGGTTTTGGTTTGATTGGTGCACGTTCCTGTATATGTTTTACAATGAATACTCACCAGGATGCGCTGCAATAAACATTTGTTTATACTAAACCAAAACTACTAGTCCGATTAGGATGCGGTTTCCAGTGATGGAGTCGGATTTTTTTCAAGTATATTTAAACTGTCGTAAGTTTTTCAAAACTAAAGTTTTGATTTTTATAGTTTATACGAGTATAATGCCGTGTCCTAAGTGGTCCAATAATAAAATATCTTATTACGGATTTGCAACCCATTTTTTTTTAATAATGTATGGCGGCCTAACTGCCCGTTATAATGCTATTAGGTAACGCATGTTTATATATATTAATAAAATACAACAGGCTTTAAACTAGAATAAATCGCAAACACCTAAATCTGGTGTCTAAATCGGGTTTAAATCAAATGAGGAAATTTGGTATACTTTGAAGGTAATAGAACCCTTCGTAGTTCGATTCCGGAGCACCAACGCCAGCGCTGTTTCTGCCTAATAACTGCAGTGTTAAGCGCTGCTGTGTTTTGATCTGAAGGGTAAGGGTTAGGGAAAGGTAAGGTAGTAAAGGAGACATACTTATCCAAAGTGTTCCAGCTTGATCTTCAGAAGTTTCTAACAATGAACTCTGATCTTATTTGAGATTGCACACAGATGTCCATGAGCGGTAGTGGACAGTTGCCATTAGATGGACTGCGCTCTCGTATACTACTTCAATATAATGAAAATATCACAATCATTAACGAATTACTGTCCATTGCTGGACAAGGGTATCCTCTCAGAAATAAAAAAGGCTCAACCATGATCCACTCGACACTTGTGTAAGAATTATAACACTTCTGTTTTTATTTTGGTACAATTCACGCAATATCAATAATATCCCAATAATATCCAAACAATAATAATATCCCAACAAAAACATTCCATGTAAAAGTTGCCAAGACAACCGCATTAGGTTTGCCCTTTGAAAAAGGTATCAGATCTCATGTAGAGCCAAGCTTCTGAAAACCGACCCTAATTTCACAAATTTTACATATCAGTAAAAATGTATGGTTGTTTCGTTACTTACTTCAGAAACTAATTGGTCGTATCACCTCCACGATAGTAGCGATATATTCATTGTATTAAAAATAGTAATTCAACTCACCATAAGGCCGGCTCGATCGGCGACGGAGTCCTTATCGACGCCCGTGATGTAGATGCCCAGATTGTACTCCAGTCCGCCTCTGATCATCAGCCCCAGGGACTGTCCTGGCTCTATACACAAATCCACCTAAACAACACATTTAATATTAAGTAAAAATATCAAAATATACATAAACGAATAATCAAAATATAAATATACATATTATTATCATGGTTTATACAAAACAAAAAATATTTATGTAAGTAGAAATTGATCGCATATTGTAATATTGTGGTATGCTTTTTAATTTCCCGCGCTTTTTTATAACGTGACGTTTTTTTTTAAATTATCTCGGCCTTGGATCCCTTCGGTTTTGGACCACTTAATTTAAATTTTCCTGTCTGTTACTGTTTTACTTTATATTACACTTTTCTATATTCTTATTTTTCTACCCAACGTTAGCACTATAAATTACAATAAAGTGTACTTATTTATTTATTTATTGAATTACCAACCGAAGAACATGTATAAGTAATATAAAATAATATGGAGTCATAGGTTGCTATATATATGAAATTCCAATTACAGGTAGTCAATACAAAATTGTTGTACAATAACAAATGATGAATTAGTTAAAGTATTAGTATTAAATTAAATTAAAAGTTACAATGCAAATTCGACTAGCAAATATATCGAGACAATATTGGGGACAATATAAGGTTGACTGCATACTATTTGACAATTTGTTCTGCTATGCTTTTCAAGTCGTAGTATATAACTAAGCTATTTCTATTTCTATTTGCTATATTTATTACAACGTGCTGAAGCCTCATCACTCACGGCTTCTTGTTATTGTTATGAAAACAAAAGACCGACTGCTAAAACTAACAATTAGAAATCAGGTTTGTTTGTGTATTCATATACTTTATTAAACAATTTTTATGAGTTCATGAAAATAGAAACATTAATGTATTGTAATATATTTTTGGAATGGTCCACTTACTAGGTTTCGTTTGATACCCATTGTCATAATATTAAAAAGAGTTTACTTCCCGCCTTAGCCCCTATTTTCAGGATTTTCAGGCGCTAATTTAAAACGCGCCTCTGCAACACGAGACGATTCTAATAATATAAATGATATATTTTAATAATATGTCATATCGTCGCTTATATAACAATACCGCGTAAGTGATATTTGGTAACTTTTCAGGAGAGACATAAAACTGTATATTTTGTCTAAAGAATTTCATACAAAATATACAGTTTTTGTCTCTCCTCAAAAGTTATCAAATATAATTTACGCGGTATTGTTATATAAGTGACGATATGTCACAATTCGTCATACCGTTACGCTTTATCACGTGTCAAAGAAATGATATGAATGTATAGATGATGACATACATACATTCATACATACACACTCTCGAAAAACAGTACCCTTCTTTTGATACAGCCGGCTTTTTTAATACTGCTAGATATTTCTAGAAGAATTTCCTTTGATCATTTTGTCATTACATGGAATCCCTGTATATATAAAACACTAGAAAAACTATAAAAGAGATTAAAAACACGACGACACTTTAAATAACTAACTACAGGTCGCTGTGACAAACAAAATATACTGCTGAATCGTGTTATATATTTAATAAATCAATATAAGTAAGAAAATTATTTAATTGCACTTACGTTCTAGGCATTTTTTCATTTAAAAAATATAAGAAATCGTCTTATATTTTTCTAACAGAATTTTGGCTCACTTCCATTATTTATAGGCAAGTTATATATACATGTTTGCAAATAGTACAAGAAGAAAGTTTTGGAAAAAGCTAAGTTATCGAAATATTTACTTATACCAAAAGCGTTTCCGCTCACGGTCAGTGGATAGGAACTATATGAGGCTAGAAAGGCTTTCTATCCTATTTCAGAGGGTAGAACCAGTTTACATCGACCGGAGAGATAACGTCGTCACACCTACTCGTATTTCTAGCGTGAAGCAGTTTTTGCGTGAGGTGGAAGGGTGTGGTTGCCGGCTCACTTCTATATGATGCGACCTTCTTAATCATCAACAGTAGCAACGCATCTGTGATCGACTTTAGATAGAACCCCTGTTCTATATGAAGTTACTTACAGAAATTCATCGTCGGCAGTGACTACTTACCACCAGATGAATTGCATGCTGGTTTGCTAAAAAAATATAAAAGGTGTGATGTAAGGACCTCACTAATGTAGAACAGAGAGTGAACAAAGATGTTCCCTAGCCTCAAAATGCAAGTGCGCTAAACATTACATATATTATTAGTCCAGTCAAATTAGGTCGGTTAATTTTGATCGGAGAAAAAGTCATTTAACCTTTTTTTATCCAAAATGTTTAAACTCTCCACACTTTCATTACAACTTTTTTGTCCCATGTAATTTCGAAAAGTCACTTTCGTAATTTTTTTTAACCCTTGCCGGAAGTTGCCGACTAATCAAAAATGCAAAATTGAGTGTCAGATTTTTGATTTCAGAGCTTATTTTGACTGGACTATGTAGATGCGTTGCTATTAATTATAGTTAAGGACAAATTTGAAATGCCTCGTGCAAGTATCCTAAGTTTGGTAAATGCCTTTAAAATAGAACACAGCTACGCTTTACATCAATCGTATTAAGCAAAAATAAACACACTTTCTACACTTATAGCCCCGCACTAGGATTTTCTACTGTGTCATGGATACCATAGACAGACAAAGACAAATACACAAACACCCAGACCCAGAACAGAAATCATCAATTAGATGTCTGTCTGGCCGGGAATCGAACCCGGAACTCACTGCGCGTCAGACCGGTATGGTGACCGCGTCGCCACGCGGGTCGTCAAATTATGATGAGTTCTAACACACACACCTTCAAATTTATTACCATTGTTTACTATTGCACAAATTATTATCTTTAACCCGTGAACAAACTTACCAACTATAAAATGTACTAAAACTGTTACCCAGTAGTTTCTGAAAGCCATGAAATATTATCTAGAATTCTGGAGTATCAAGGAAGTGCTTTACGGGTTATTTATTGGCTGCAGGCGGGTGTCAAGGGATTTTTGGCATCGCTCCTGTTCGGCTAACGTTTTACGCCCACTTCACTTCATCGGCAAGGGCTGGCACACAAATTAATTTGTGTTTCTCGGTAGATATGACTATACTAATACACAACTCAACTCATACTACTTAAGTCAATTTTTGCTATCCAGAAATATCAGAGTTGGGTCGGACAATATTAAAAAAATACAGAGTCGAAGTTAAAAAAAATATAATTTGATATTTACAAATGGTTCTGATAGATTCTTAATGATGAACGCAGTGATAGCTTATTGGTAAACAACCTTAAACGAGAGGTCCCCGGTTCGAAACATATAGCTTGACTACGAGTGTGTGATTTATCGTTGTTCAGTCGTAGAGTGAGAGGGGTTTAGGCCAACAAGCTGGTCAAGCGCGGATTTATAAACTTCATACATCTGTAAAAACCTTTTTAAGAACACTCCGCTGTATAGGTTTCCTCATGATATTAAAATTCACCTTTAAAACTAATTTTAATAATTAATATTTAACATGTGCATAATTTTATAAAATTTGTGGTATATGCCCGAGATCAAACCTTGGATTTTTGACTGAGAGACTGAGTTTTAACCATTAGGCTTTCCATCTCAAACTTTTTTGTATTTAAAATTATAGAAGTTGACAACCCTAAGCCACTAGAGACAAGGGTGTTATTTAATTTACGAGCAGGCGCAATGTGTTTGTCATTTTACGCCGATATTGACCTCTTTTACCCCTAATGCAGTTTGCACTCTTATGTTCTTACGTGAACATAAAATAGTTATAGGTACAAAGAATTAAAGGTTAAGAGTTTATACATAGCATCCTTAATGGTTTGACTCCGGAGGAAACCGCTACACTTATTGCTCTTCCCCTTACGTATTAACACCTTACTAATAAAATGCTTCTTTGTTACTCTTTTACGCAGAAACTACTGGACAAATATTGCTGAATTTTGACACATAGATAGCTTATGATTTAGTTCACCACGTAAAATACTCAGTATCGCAGTAAACATTACAAACCGAAGGACAGCTGCATGAATAACCTACTTCAAAACTAACAATAAAATAATAATAAATAATTAATCATATTATAAAAAGCAAAGACGATAATAAATATTAATTCATACTAATGACATCGAACAAAAGATCTTATCTTTCAAGCATTCTCAATCGGTGAAACGTAAGCCGTCTTAAAGGAAATCTGCAGAATGAATATTGTAGAGCAAATCCTCTAACTTGAACCGAGTATTATCTGCAGTACTACTTTGAATCTTTACAATACTCTTTATTGTAAAACTAGTAAAATATGAATGCAATAGGAAATTTTATTGTGATTGGCATTAGATGGATTGGATTTTTTTTTAAAAACACACACGCTTTCTGCACTCATAGGAAAAATCCTAGTGCGGCTAGGATTTTTTCCTGTGTCGCGGGTGCCATGGATACACAAAGACGAATACACAATCACCCAGACCCAAAACAGAAATCTAAACTCATCATTCAGATGTCTGTCTGTCAGTGTGCCTGGCCAGGAATCGAACCCGGAACCCACTCACCATACCCGTATGGTGACCGCTCCGCCACTTCCGATCCGGTGGTAGTATAAGAAAAAATATTGTAAATGACAATTTTTTGTAAGTGCCCCCGTAGGCCTATACAAAGTAAAGACATATCATTTCATTTCATTTCACGCGGGTCGTCACTTCTACCGTGTGTGAATTGCATACACACACTTTAGTATATATCGAAGAATGCGCAGTATTATAGAGAAATTTAATTTAACTAGTTAAGTTAGGTCCTCCCGATCTATACTTTGCTTGTTTGTTTTATAACTTTTGCTTTGACTTTGGAGAAAATTACTTGGAAGTTGGAAAGAATCATTTTCAAGTTCCAAGATTTGTCTTTGACTATTCCGTTAATATTTCCCCTCGTGAAGAACTTAAAGTTATATATTTGTGATCTTTTGAATTACTAACCAATTATTATATTATTAAAAAATCATGTCATAGTGTTCTTTACTGTTGCCGACCGTTACTACGCATTTTTAATATTTTTATCCCCCTAGGGGTTAATTTTACGAAAAGATTGAACCTCATTACATTATTTTCCACGTCGATTACTAACACCCATAACAGAGGCATGGCATACGTGGGTGACCAACTACAATACAATAGGCCTCAATCTGATGGGATGAAGGAACTCCAGCTTCATTCCCATCTCAGACGGGGCCTAAAGAATGCAAACGACGCTGATACTGCGGAAGAGTGTTATTAGCATATTTTAATATGTATAAATTAATATAAATATAACATGTCTGATTTAATAAGGTAATAAAAACTTTTATATAACTTAAATGGAGCCTTAGAATAAACACTTTGATGTGCGTATTCGTACGGTCTGTACGTAGTTGTCTCAAGCTTTAAAAGGGTTTCGTTGTACTAACTTTATAGTTATTCAACCACTTGCGATTACGCGATATGCGATAAAATACTTATAAAATTATATTCGTGTTACGTCATGACACATATTTATTTATAATACTGGAGTAGATTATTAGGTCAATTCCGGATATCCCTTCATACTTATAATAAAAATGTATGTTTTGCGTTTTTGTGTCTGTACCTCTCATATATTTACAAAAACAATGGGCGACTACCGAAACACACACAAACCCACACAAATCGACGGTTTGGACTGTTTAAGATCGCATCAGACCTACTAAACTAAACTACTAAATTTATATTAAAGTATGAAAAAGGGAAATATATTTCTAGTCCATATCTTTAGGTAACATTTAGTCCTTAATCCATTTAAATGCATCAATTTTATCAAAAATGATCATTAATTAAAGTTTTTTAATTTTTTTATCAGGGATGACTCCACACGGGGCACATTGAATAAGGCCTCAGGTCTTAGTTATCATGTAATAACTGACTGACTGACTGTAACTGATACTACGAAATTTGTAGTTTTGTTCACCATTGTTACTCGCCTGCTATAGAACACATTCATGAAGACCTTTGATGTTCTACTTTGTTTTGTTTAAGGATTATTTTAAATGTCCCCTTGAATATACCGAGTTGGTGACATATTATAAGGGTGCGTTGGAAGAAAATAGTTAAGTCTGAATGTCAACCCTTTCTATATTTATACGGGTCTCAGTGTTAATGGAAAAGTTTTTTGGAATAGTTCAGGCATGGGCCATGCCTGAAAATTGCATGGATTAAGGTCGTAGGTTGTGCTTTATGATAGGATAGTATGCGACATATTCTAACAGATTTGAATAGCGTAGAATATTTTATATGAATTAGGTTGAAACAAAAGAAGATATCTGCACCCCGCGCACAAATGTATTTGTTTATCTTTTATAAGATTGAAGTAACAAACCAGATTGAACTTCATTTGATGGTATTAACATCGTAATCCATGGACATCTACGGACAACCAAAGCCAAAACAGACGTCTAAATCTATATTAAGATATCTATCGAGCTGAGAATGATGGCGCCACGCGGGTCGTTAATAAGTCTTTATAGATCATTGTAATTATTAAGTTACAGGTTAATACAAATACATAAATTATAATTATCTACAACATATTTTTCTACGGAGTAAAATAACATTAAAAATATCATCATTGTAATACGATTATGTCTTTGGCCCCTTAGGGAATAATTGTTCAAAATTCTCAGTGCTCTCATATGTTATAAAGGGAAATTCTGTGTAAAATTTCATGTTTCTAGACATCGAGGTTTTGCTTTGCCTTGCAATCAGCGATAGAAATTTATGAAGTAAAATTTTATAATAATATCTAGGATTTTTTTAACAATAAAGTAGCAAACTAACATGCTGTCTACTGGCAAGTAGTCACTTGAATGAACATTAGTGAATAACTTCAAATAGAACTGGGGTCCCATCTGAAATCAGATACGTTACTACTACCTTAGATTGAAACCGCACCCTTTTACCAAAACGCAAAAACAATTTCACGCAAGTAGGTGCAGCGGTGGTACTTTCCCGATCGATCCATACTCGATCTAGCTTAAAATATCATAAAAAGGTCAAAACCTTTCCTCACTTAAACTTTTATAGCCCTTTAGTATATTTTTAGGAAGTATAAGCCATTGTATTTTAGTGTTGCGTCACTTTCGGTTAATCATCCGTCATTACGCTATAGTTCTTTAGTTCAACTATGCGGAAGCGATCACGCGATTTATTGAAGGAAACACATTTTTTCGACGTAAATAATTTCCGACTAAAGTTATAATTTTCACGACTTAAAATAATTTTCGACAAAAACATCAGTATAATTTGGGATTGTGTAATGATGGAAGTTTTGTTTACTGTTTCTTAGGTACCTTTTTATGTTTTCGTCAAAATAGTGTCGTAGTGTTATAATATATGTATTTTTAGAGTAGTCTATGTACTAGCTATAATTTGATACCCATATTTTCGTGATAATAAAAAAGTCGGCCCTCTCCTTTTCCTCTTATTTGCTGGCGCCATAAAAAATATAACCTATGTCGCTCTGCAAACTGATACGATTCCAATGAAATGTCATATGTCACAATCCGTCAAGTTGTTAGGGCTGTAGCTCGTGACAAAGAAATGGAGATTCATACATACACATATACATACATGTATACATGTTCGAAAAATATTACCCTTCTCTGACGCAGTTGGATGAAAAGGTATTTTGGTTTCAAGACTGATATAACTTAGCAGACCAGGGAGGTACAACCTTCACACCTATTTCAGGCGTGAAGCAGTCTTACATTTCAGTGGAGGGGTGTGGTTGGCGGCTCGCTTATATATGAGGCGACCGTCTTAGTCCTCGGGAGTAGCAACGCATCAGTGATAGACCTCAGATCTATCCATCCATCCATCCATCCCTCAGTCTTTTGAGATCCACTGCTGGACATAGGCGTACCCCCAACGGCGTCACTTAAACCGGTCCTGTGCCTTCTGAATCCAACGGTTTTCCACTGTCTTTTTCAGGTCATCGGTCCACCTGGTCGAGGCGACCTGTAATCCGTTTGCCTAAGCGAGGACCATTCTTCCCCATCAGTTATCGGTCCTTCGAGCGATGTGACCGTCCCATGTCCACTTCAGTCTGCTAATTTTGAGAGCTATGTTCGTCTAAGCATAGTTCGTATACGGATTTCATCGTTACGAATCATGTCTGCGATTCATGTCTGCGTAGCGAAATTCCAAGCATAGCACTCTTCATAGAACTAGCGACTCTGAAATATCTAAAGAGGCCTACAGTAAACGACCTAATATGTCGACTTCTTATAGCACTCGTAAAGTTGTTCTATATGAAGTTGTTGACAGTTGTTGGGCGTCAGTTACCACTTACCATCAGTAACTGCATCTCGTTTGTTACTTCTTGTTACAAAAACATGCAACAGTAAGTAGGTGTGACAGCGGTGCCACAGCGCTCATTCGAAACTCAACAGTTGGTAAAGTTTAACCGTGTTTAGTCAAACTACTTGTAGTTCAATTAACTCAGTCTGTCAATACAAAGTTCTGAGTAGATTCAATTTAAACTTGAAGTTAAAGTTAATGGCTTATTCCCAGCTCGAAAATTTAAACACCTTCAAACTTAGCTGGACGATTTAAAATTAGCTAATTAACTAATTAATTGAACTTGTAAACTAAAAACAGTATTAAGACTTCTGTACTAATTAATGTACTGTCTGATAAAGTAAAACTGAACAATAAGTAATAATGACACTATTTATTGCTAAGTAAGTCTATATTATATACTATAGTATAATATTGTAAAGAGGAAAGATTATATTGTTTGTTTGTTTGTATTGAATAGGCTCTGAAACTACTGGACCGATTTCAAAAATTCTTTTACTATTAGAATCCTACATTATCCCTGATGAACATAGGCTATATTTAATACGAGAAAAAGTGGGAATCTGCGTGAAAACTATTTAAAGATGGCGACTATTTTTATGTGCCGTAGCACGAGTACTTTAGCTAGTATTATGTAGGTACGCTGTAATACAAACACACACGCACACAAGCATCCTGTGCCGTCTTACGAACTTTCGGTCAGCGTCACGTGATCCTGACGCGAGTTTAACATTTTGTACCCATCACAAAAGGTGTACAACGCTAAAGAAGTTATCACTTCAAAAAACTATAAGTGACTAAAATAATCATTTGTAAGTAAAATATTATTTTGAGTATGATAAACAATTCAAAATTTAATTTTGAATTTATTCATGCGCTGTCACGTTTTATGTAGGAGTATTTTAAATTATTTTTTCGTATACTTAATATCTAGCATTAAATATATGTAAAAAATCACACTAATTTTGACAACTAAATAAACTTTATAATTATATTATCTGTTGTCTACACAATCAAATAATCTGTACCAATTACAGTGACAATAATAGACAATTATTAATTTATTCGATTCGAAGGGGCGAAAAGAATCAGTTGATTCAATGTATTATATTGTTGATACTTGATTGAAGTATTTTAGGGTGTTTAAGGATGACTTGTATGTGGATAATCGTGTTTGGGTACCCTTTTGTGTGGTGAGAATGATTTGAAACTCGCTTTTAGGGTTCCGTAATTAAAGGGTAAAAACGGTACCCTAATACTAAGACACCGCTGTTTGTCTGTTTGTCTGTGCGTTCACCAGGCTGTATGTCAAGAACCAACTCAACCGAAATTCTAGCTACTATCTAGCAGCTATTGGGTGAATTTTCCACAGATTATTTATTTCTATTGCCGCCATAACCACAAATAGAATAAAGTTTTTAAAAAGGGCTCCCATGCAACAACAGTGATTTTATTGCTCGATATTAATAACGGCAAAAGAAATTAAAAAAAAAACAAAGTGATTTTTTGGCGATTTTTTAGAGATAATAGTACGGAACCCTTCAGGCACGAGTCTGACTCACACTTGGACAGTTTTTATTTTCATCTCGTTACATCATTTTATTATTTTCCCACTGCTGGGCAGGGATCTCCCACCAAGCTTAGAGGGATTTAGGCCATAGTCCACAAAACTGGCCAAATGTGGATTGGTTGCCACACATTTAGGGACTCTCAAGTGTATAGGTTTCCTAACGATGTTTTCATTCACCGAAAAGCAACGACAATTAATTCGTGATAGGTATATTCCAGGTACGCATT
>DWLI01000671.1:0-19451 GCA_018249915.1 Cecropterus dorantes dorantes | reverse complement strand
ACAATAACATACTCATTCTTTTAGCTTCGTATAGCCAACCTAAGTAATTATATAAACATTGCCATATCAAATAACAATCTGGGTTTGATTACACATGTTCCTGGGTGGCAGTGACTATTAGTAATTACAAACGGAACATAAATAGTTTATCAAGTTTTCTGCCCCTAAGGATCATAAAGGAACGTCTTACGTATGTTCTAACTGATTATAAATATAATTGTTTATCAGTATGTTTTTACAAATGAGACTTGAATTTAATTTTTATTTATTTTGAGTTTTATTTACAAAATTTGTGTTTATTATAAGAAATAAGTTTATTCCAGCAATACCCATTCTGATTATTTTATTGTTTTATACGGATCAGTAATATGAAGTTTAATAAATGTTATAAATAACTCTTTGAATAAATTACTTAATATTATACCAAGTTTACCAGAAAAAATGTTTAGTGCTGTAAAGTAGATATTTCGGTAAATTTATCATGTGATGCACTCATTCATATTTGTAAATCAAGCAAATAGGACTACTTAAGAACATTTTTTTTAACATAAAATAGAAACCAACTTCACTTTCACCTAAAAGCAAAAAATAATTAAATTATATGTTGGTTTCTTACATACACAGTACAGAGTGCCGAAGTTGGCGCTCAACATATTTTCTTAAATACTTCAATATGCTTCAATATACGGTTACATACTTAATATACTTGTAGGACATTAGTCGTAACTAATGTCCTACAAGTATATTGAAGTCGGTTAAAATGAACTTCTATGAATTAGTATGTTATATAGGCAAAATATGTTTCATTATGCCAACTCGTGTAGAGTAGCGGCATATGTCTGCAAATGTAGGAAAAATTAAGTTATGAACAGGATAAGGTTAGTATTATAACTGTATATTTTATGTTTAGAAAAATTATTTCAATGTTATTTCTTAATCTAACACATCGCGTAAACAAAGAGTACCTACTCTCAAAAGGCCAATCCGTAGCTATATTCTTAAGTACACAACGGGCGTTCTGAGTAAGATCGTAGAGGTTAGGTTATACGATGTTAGCAAAATAACATCATAGCTCCTACGATATAAAGGAATATGTTTAAGAATACTCAGTTTTATTTGCAAAGTTATTGCTTTTTAATGGTTTTAAAAACAAGAAAGATAGTTGGCTATAATTCATTCGTTATTATGGTAGTAGTACAAGTAGATATATATGTACATCGGACGCCTTTAGTCAATTAAGTTATTTTCATGTACACTATTATATACCATCAACTCGAATCAAATATTAATCATTATAATACCTTTATCGGATAAACCAAGCTCAAAAATAAATGGGATTATTGAAAAAATCTTATTTAAATAACTTATTGTGTATATATACCTATTTATATACACAATAAGTTATTTAGAGTCAACTAAAGGACTCTATGTTTCCATCGCTTAAAATCGAAGTCATCTGATACTTCTATACGAGCAGTTTTCTAAATCAAATAAAGCGTCGTTTGCTCATCTCACGAATAGAAATATGCTGAAAGAGCAGTTTACGTGAAATGAAAATCAAACTATAAGAACACAAACAGTTTATTTTCACGAATCTCTTCCGTGATTCCTTCCCCTATTATACTAAAATATGTTTCAATTTACTCCGAGTTAAAGGGTAAGCAAAGCATTACTTCAGGTACGAATTATCCACCTAAAAGTGAAACTTCACTAGAAACTTTGTGATTTGAAAGACGATGAAACGAAAATGTGTAACGAAAGTAATTGTCGGCGCTGCAACTTACGCTCACGCGTAAGCGCTTTACCCCTTTCTGAGTCGCGCAAGTGATTTTGCTCAGCTTGTATAAGAGCTCAAGTTACGTAAATGCCAAAAAAGTTATCCGAATATTAGCTGCAGTGAATGTTTAATCGATTTTTGAAAGCGCATAAATCAATACCCTTATGCTCAGAAATATTGTATTATTTATTATTATTCAGGTTCACTCATGACCTATCTGAGCTAAACTTCAAGGAGATCGCTTTTTTGACGTGATTGAGTAACAAACATCTATCTTTCACATTCATAATAGAAGTATGAGGTAAGATAGTGTAAAATATCTGGCATGCCACGTATATTGTGGCAAGGCCAATGTCTCATCTATATCTCTATATTACGTGTTACATGAGACATATCGACTTAATCTTCAAAATTAGTTACGCATTATCGAGTTCTGATTAGTTAAACAGGATTACATGGTTTGGTTAATATATTTTTACTATTAGAATACTAGCTACATTTTTCATGATTAGGTACCAGTAATATCAATGCCTTTCTATGTATTTATCAGTATTTGTTAGTTCGCTATTGCATTAGGTCTTTCTGTATCTACGCCACTCTGACCGGTTTTAAGCCGTCTGAATCCAGCAGTTTTAAGTCATATTTAAGTCCACCTGCTCGGGAGGCGTCTTTTAGTTAGATGTAACGCCATTTATGGACTTTCGTTTCGCGCCAGTTATCGCTCTGATTTAGCTCTCATTTCAATTTCAGCTTGCTAATTTCTAGATCTAAGTCGGCATTTTTCTTTTTCGTACGGAATTCATCATTAGGAATTCAGTTTGTAGGCAAATATTTAACGAAGCTTTCTCCATAGCTTCCTAGAAAACTTTTAGCTAATGCATTACGTTCACATTAAATAATAACGGCTTCGCACCGTATACCTACCATCATTGGCAACGTACAGAGTAATTTGTAGTTAGTCGTACAAGTGGACGTCAGGCTCTGAGGTATATTAGATGAGAGGATGTTACGCAATTTCCCTAACGCTGCCTACATAAATAAATAATTTTATAGTTTCACTTTTTCTATTAGGTTCAAATCATTCCACAAGGCAGACAGGCGACAGCTCTACAATCGATTGTCTAGGCAAGCCGTGATTTATGCACGAGACACGCAAAGGCTCTAATAAAGTTGTCAAGCTAAATAAATGAACTTTACTAAAGTTATATTTAACTGTAACGATGTTTTTGTTTTAACGTAAGTAAGATAATTCTAGTTACAATGGAGCTCCGTGCAGGCCGCCTTGATGTCACTCAGCTACCCGTACATGTCAATTCATATGTAACAGCTCTCTTGAAATGTAAAACGGACTTTCGAGACAAGTAAAAATAACCTTCGAGATACGTAATATAATACAAATATAATTAGCTTCTGTTAGTAACTAAGAAGCTGTAAGTAATAAAACAAAATTTGGCGAAACTTTTTTGTTGTTTCTTCTAAACCATACTATTTTATTTAAATTAATGAGCTTGGTTGAATTTATGTCCTTTGAGACTAGATAAAGGCCTGTTGTAGATGGGATCAAAATTATAACATTATATGTTAGTAAGCCGGCAACTACAAACCTCATTCTCACAGCAAGAAGTGCTTCACGATAGAAATAGGAGTCCCATTCTATATCCTAAAATTACCTTTCTCCTTGTCTCCTACGGTGTATGTCTTAAAAAAAACTTGTAACTTGTAACTACGTGGAACTGATAATTTAAGAAACGAAATAATTAAATAAACTATTGCTTTAACCTTAAAGCCACGTACAAAAACGTGACTGGCCTTTAATATACTTTGTAACCGGTGTCACCCTAGGAACTCAAGGTTTCACTTCATTAACTCGAAGGGTCCTGAAAAGGATTGGAAACTTAACACACTTCATTACGCATAAATAATACAAAAATAAACTGTTGTTAATGTTACACGAATTGTGGGGTTCGTGTAAATATAAAAATGTAGGTAAAAATAGTATATTTTTTATAGTTGTTATTTGTTTTCCGTAAACGAATATCGCATTGTTTCTGCAATTAAATTCTTGCATATTTTTTGCTTTCATATTTATTATTTGTTTATTTAATATAAACGTAGCAGTCTATATCTTTCACATGATATATTTTGTTAATACACAGCGTATCATTTAAGTTATTCATTGGACTTTAATATGAAAACGTTAAACCCGTGTTCAGCGAACGGCCATTGATAGCGTAGCGCTGTACAATCGCGATAAAGATTTATAGACTACCGTAGCAATATTGGAAGCGCTCTTTACAATTTCATGAAGCTCATGTATGGGGCGCTTATATTAAATAACTCGTATGGAATGGGCTCATGGTTCTATAAATAACAGTTGCATGCAGAGATTGCAGATCCACTCAATCTTCTGTTTGTGGGATACCCAATTAGTCGGTTATGTACGTGCTTCAATTTACTCGTAGTTTCCTCCGAGCACCGTACACGCGACAAGTTCATTATTCAACGAACAGTTGTTCTGACAATATAATTCAATGTCAAATACTTATATGGCCTAATTAAACTAAATACAAAGTTTGTACTACATACAAGTATTTGAGCTAAAACCATATAAATTGACCAATAAAGTATACCCAAGCCTTTATTAAATGTCAACTCATATGGCTAAATTTAACTAAATACTCGTACAAAGTAGGTATGTCATACGAGTACTTAGACGAAACTTTATATTTAATCAGTAAAGTATACCTTAGTAAGGTAGAATTTGTCATATTTATATACGTTCCTAACTTTTGGAAACAATGCTTGCTGAGAAGTTACGAGTGATCTCTGAAACAGTATGTGAAAACTTCGAGTATTCATCTTTGATGTGCAAAAATTCGCATGTAAAATTTTGGATTAAAAATTTATAAAATGTGGTTAAACAGTTTTTGTTTCGTTTCCAAAGGCACCACCAATTTATGCATCATAACAGCAACGATAAAATTTAAAGGGGAAATAAACTTATATGAGCAATTTACACTTAGTTCTCAGGGGTAGTCAAGCATCTGTGGCCGAAAGGTAAGATTTTAATTCTATCTAGGGTTTATTATTAAAATTATTGGGTAGCAGTGGCTACTTACCAGTGCATACCAATACTACTTACCTATCAGATGGATTGCACGCTCGTTTGCTGCTTCCATGTATTAAAAAAATCTTTATACTGATCTGTCATAGTGATAGATAGTATCTGGGAAACAACCGGAGCTCTAACCCGAAACTTTCAAAAAGATAGGTTAGAACTAAAAAATGCGCTAATACTAAAAGCTTTCTTTTCTACACTCCTACGCCACACTAGGATTTTCTTCTATTTCGTGGGTACCATGGACACAAAAAAACGAATACAAACACCCAGACCCAGAACAGAATCTGAACTCTTCATTCAGATGTCTGTCTGACCGGGGATCGAACCCGGGACCCACTGAGCGACATACCGGCATGGTGACTGCGCCGCCACGCGGGTCGTCAAAATATAAAAACCTAAAGCGTATATACATTTTTATTCTCTTTTTATGAGGATAATTCAAATCGCACTTAACATTAACTTGTAATCAGATGCACACATTAAAAATTCGTAAACAGAATGACGTTGAGATATTTTTGGCGATCACGACTTTCATTTCGTAGCATATCGATGATAAACTGAGTCAGAGGGAGCTTTGCCAATCATTATTCATATGCGGCGCGATGTTTATCGTCGTCCATGTGTGTGGAGTCATCGCTTCGTGTTTCTCCGTCTCTTGACGCATACCGGCTATTTTGAGCGGCCGAAAACAGTGCGCCCATTGTGGTTTGGTACCTTGTCTTTACTTTTAATTTTCCTTAAATGAATTTAAAATTTCCCTTAATTTAAATCAAAATAAGCTATTTCTTTATTTTCTTTCGTATCCTCTGCCCAAAGGTAACGTGAAAAAATACCTACCTAAGGGATATAGCCGCTCACTGTATGACAACCATTTTTATGAGACGTACAAGTATTCATGCATTATTTCTAGGAATTAGAAAAGTATTCAAAGAAAAATATTCAAAGAATTGTTACTCAGAACCTAAATAAAATATTATACGAATACTTAAAATATAAGTAAAATTGGGTTATGTTAAGCTCGAACATATTTCAGACAGGTCGAAAAAACTTTCGCTCTCATATATCGCTTTCAGTCGTAATCGTACAAAATAATAAAAAATGTTCTTGTTTGTAAAGGCTCTGTATAGACACATATTGACATTTGTTCACATTGTTCTCGTCCTACGATTCGAGTTCACGATGAATACACATTGGAGTTCTCTCAAGTTGGAGAGCACTCCCTGGCGTGACCCCTAGATGGTTAAATAAATTTATTTAACGGTACCTTATCCCATCTTCTGTGTAATGGAAGAAGAGATGTTATGGAACTCTGTAATCTTACCCGAAACTATCGGATATCCGAAACCGTAACTGTATCCGATATAAAAGTTTCAGGTAATTTCGGATATGTCTAGTGATGTGTTTAGTTTTAGTAAATAACACTTAAAATTGATTAGGTAGCTATAATATTGTGTTTCGTATTGATCACTTATAAGGTGGATTAAAATCCCAAATATATTAACAATAACAACTAATATTTTGTGGCATGACATTAATTATTAAGTATTAATAATTAATTATAAATTCGTTAATTAATAATTATTTATTTAACTTTTCATTACCTAAAAAATATCCAATATACTCGTAATAAGTCACTAAAGTAAGTGAATTCAACTTCAACAAATATCGAGTCATTGAAACTTAAGTCAATGAAATGTAACAGACAATATAATACCCCGTATAGTCCCTACGGTACTACTCTCAGAGACCGAGTCAAGATAATCGTATTATGTCTAGAAAGCAAGATGATATTGTTCGGATAAATATAGAAAACTTGCCAGGAATACACGTAATACGTATAAGTAATTAGTTAACCAAGGCATTTTTTTTAAACATTTTAAATAATTATTTAATAATGTTTTTTCATAAAAAAAATGCATGAGTTTTAAAAAAATGAGTCTTATTTCTATCGATTGTTTACATTCCTTTAACTTGGATTATGAGTGGCACTAATAAAAATAATAATATACCCTTATCTAATATAGTTGCAGATAAACAATATAAACATAAATTGTTAGAACATATCATTCACTTTAATTATTCAGGTGATTAAGTATATGGTTCCGCGTATTTCGTTCATTGCGTTGACAAAGTCTACATTAATTAGCGAAATTAGTAATTTGCCAAGACAGATGTAGGGAACTATTTTGGCCAAGACGCGCCGATCGCGTTGCGCAGACGCAGACCGCCCACGCAAGCTTGGAAAGCTCGGTGGAACAAAGCGACTTCCACGCCACTCAGTTTACACGCGAGCTTGTGATCGGAAGCTACTCATCAGTTAGTATTAAAAGTGAATTTGCACTTGCAGGACCTAATTGGCATTTTTGTACAGGTACATATTTCCTTACATTTCTAGTTGGTAATTTTTGTGTTAAAACAAAAGTGCTGCGATTAATAGGTTTCCTTAATGTTACGAATCAAAAATACCGTTGTTCTTTAATCGGGTCACTATTTTTCAACATGGTGCAATAACTCGTAAATGTCTCGATGTTTTTCTTTCGCAAAGCGTTCGTAAAGCTTTCACTTCGTCAAATATTCTTCAAAGTCATGCATATTGCGGATTTTATTTGATTCGTACTGCATAATTTTATTTTCTTAATATTCGGTCTAGAACTTTCCAAAAAGATTTTTAAGTTAAAGCCACAAAGGCAAGCACAATCTTTTAGTTAAAAACTTCTTTTAAAGTAAGATACTTCGCTTAGATCTCAAAGTTTCGATCAGACATACTTTTTTTAAGCTCAGCTTTGTTTTGTTCTTATTACTTACTTGGCTGAATTGCTTTTCAATATATTGGTTTTGGAAGATTTTTTAATGATTAATTAAAATTAGAACGTGAAACTGAAACGATAAAAACGAAATCCTTTGGTGAAAATGTATATCCCAATACACACTTATAATAATTTTATCACAATTTACAAATAAAGTGTTAATTACGTCTGATACACATGAGTATCTTAATCATAATTACGAAACGAAATGTATGTCTCCATAAAATGTCTCGTATTTTGTCGTATTTAGTAAAATATGCCATTTGTAATAAAAATCTATAATAACTGACCGGCATGTGAACAAAGCTACCCACTAAACCTGCCAGTTATAGCCTGTGAAATGCAAATCAAGGAGCGGTTGCGACAGAAACAGCGAGACATTTCCCCATTGTTACAATAGAATATTTATTGCGTTCTCCGCCCTTCGAACCTGTGAGACAATGAAACGTCGTTGCTTTTGTACATTAAGAAATAAGAGAATCTTGAAAATTAATCACGCGGCCGACTCACGTAAAACTAAATTCTCTTACGTACCGAATTTGAATTCGTTTCAAATATTCAGACGCTGGCTCTGTGCCAACTCACGGCCATCAATTTCTTACAAACCAGGATTTTATTTTACATGCACCATGTTGAACTATTTATTCCGAGTTCATGTTCCGTTCTAAAGTGTTAACAATATAGCTTTGACTATGTAGGTTATTATATATATCTAAAATGACAAGCCAAATCTATAATGATCCATTTTTCAATTGACGTTATTTTAGGCAAACTCCAGAACAATGTCGGAAAACAAGCTTGAGGCTGGACAACAACTTGTCAAGAAGACCATGAATGAGGTTATGGAACAAAGACAGACCAACCAACAAATTTCCATTCAAGCAAGACAGGAATTCCGTGAACAATACCAAGAGAGCTATGAAGAGGAATTTGAAGAAGAAACTTTTATTGACCAATTTGGAAATGAGACCACAAAGAGAGTAGAATCCAGCAGTGAGAGCAAAGAACATACTAAAAGCGCTGACGTTCAAGTGAAGGCCAAAGGATTAAACGCTGAGCAAGTTAAAGCCCTCACTGACTGCGCAAATCAAGCGGGACAGCTTGCACTTGACTCCAAGCCTGCAAATTGAGCCATGTAATTAAAATCACTATTTCATTTTCTCACACATCATCCCTTATTCCGTATTATTCTAAAATTCTAAAGTTATTTCAACTTCATATATTCCTTATACTTGTTCGAGTTTTTCCTCAATTAATTCCACAAAATTCCGTTACAATTCCTTCCATGAAATAATATAATGTATCCTTTAGTAATAACATTGGTTATTACAGTTACCATCTACTGGTGATAAGATTTTTCTAATAAAAGAAATAAATTGTTTCAGGTGTCAATTTAATACGCGTGTGGTGATTTCAAAGAGTGATAAAGACTGTGTCCAGTGTTCCTTACTATAATAATATATATCGTAAATATAAGATAAATCTATGAATACGCAATAAATATATTTAAACGAAAAATGGTGTATTAAATAGTGTAGTGTGTGAGAGAGTGTAGGATGGTAATATAAGCATTTTAACTCAATAAAAATGGAGGAGGATGAAGACGAGAGAAAGAATAGGAGACCTAAACTGGCAGCTATTAGCTCATTAAATACACGTATAGTCCATTCCTCTTTAGAGGAAGGTCTCATTCGTCAACATGCTTCGTCCGAATCAGCCGACGCTAATACTTCTAGTATTTCAACAGCTCAATACAGTGATAGAAGTTTCGTGTCCAAAGCTAGCACTTTTTCACGCAGCGGGACATCAAGCTCGAGTCAGGAAGAATGCGAAGTAGCACAAACCACGGCTACAAGTAGCCAATTTCTATCAGCAACAAGAGTAGAGACTGCGCGGTCTATGGAGAGTCTCCGTCCTACTAAAGATACCTCTCCAGCGCGTCCTGCTAGTTCATGCACCTCTGTTCGGGTCCATCGAAGCTCATTTCTAACAGCTAGTGAGCGCGATGTTCGAGAAACACGAGGTGCGCCAGCCCGTCGGGCGTTGTCTGGGGAAGATATGGGTAACTCTGCGGAAAAAAGACGCGGATTATTCGCTAGCACCGAGCGACGCGCCCTGCAACAACTCAGCCTGCCACCGCCAGAACGCCGCCTGACTATACTAAGTCCTCATAGTCCGATGGCTACCTCCGAGCTGCAATGGCCATCAACGTCTGGCATCCGAGGCAGGCGTAAAAAGGGAATGGTGCTTCCAAAACTGATATTACCCCGCAGCGACTCGGATGGCTCAGATGTATTTTTTGAAAGGTGCCGTATTCAATTTATACACTTGTAGATAGTAGATAGCACATAATTTTACCATGAAAATTACTAAATGTTGAATTTTGCAAGCCTGTAAACTACACATGCGAATACAGTTACTGAGTTGTTTAAGTCTTTGATATTAAAATATACACGGTATGTAAAATTCCTAAAAGCTTTATTATTTCAATAAATCTTTTTGTAAAATTTTCACGTCAAAACTCTATTATGTTAGGAAACAGAGGGATATATTAGCCCGCTTGCGTACCTACTGACAAACGTTTACACCATTGTTTACGCTTCTCTTTGAGCGAACTATTTTGTTTGCATTCAACACGGATTACAATATTTTATTTTTGCAGACATTTTCGCCTACATTCGCTTGACTACTATTTATTAAACACTTTTTCCTGTTAGAGTTTGTCGAAACGTAAAATTATACCTTTTGAACCATTATAAATTCAGCCCTCATAATTATTTTACTACAACGAAGGAATTTTTCTTACTTATAAAGGTATTTTCTCGAAAAGATTTCGTGGGAGGAAATTCCGAAAAGAAAATACAGTCACAGTTTTATATTGCTTCGTGTTAGGTTTTGGATAATTTCCAAATTAATTGTTTTTGTGTACTTTACACTGACTCATAAACTAGAACATTTCGCGAACCGGAGAAAATGTTTAATGTACAGCTATTTATAATTTCTAAAACAGAGCTAGAAACAACGAAAACATCTACTCGTAAATTTTGATTTTCAACGTTAAATTTGACCCGTGCCTTGTACTTAACTTAATTAACTGGTTCAGAGCTAAATTAAAATGGAGCTCTATTGTGAACTGTTTTTTTTATTTTTTGTTTTTCATCAGAAAATACTGTAGCTTTATGCAGAATAAATGAATGAACAATTTGTTCTTTATTAGTATAAAAACTTTAGGAAAATATCATTTGCGAGGTGGTGAAGTGAGTACGTGTGGTTGCTGGTCATTTCATATCATCCGACCACCTTATTTAACGAAGGAGACCTTGTTCTATATGAAATTGCTTACAAATATCCATGGGCATGTTACCACATACAATCAGGTGGCTACGAGCTCAATTGTTACTTCAATTCTGTAAAACCAAGGTATAAGGGTGAACTATAAAAAACCCTTAAAAAGTAAAGAAAACTGAGATATGTTACGAGTTTCTTTAAATGTTCGACAATTCCACTGTCTACGTTATACTAACGTGAACAGTGGAATTGCAGTTATACTCGTACCTATTAATTGTAACGCTGTTTCATAGACACGAAACGCATCTAATTTACAAAATATTACTGTAATAACAAGTTAATAAAAAGAAAAATACTAAAGTTAAAAAGGTTATTACAATAAGCAAAGAGTATGCACTGGCAAGCTTTCCCTAGAACTATTGACCTAAACTTTAAGAAAGTTATAACAAATTTTCAAGTAACTTGTAAGTAAAACAAAATCGTATGGTATATACTCCGATGTATTATCTGGTAGACGTAGTGATAGCCATGCTATAAATAGCGCACAGCAAACACGATTAATTATAGCGACTCATCAACCACGCTATCTACCTTACGCAAGCTCCTTATCAATTTTGTGATAGCGTGATTAGGTGCCATAGGAAGTGTAACGCGGCTACTTAAAATTAAAATGGGATTATACATTCCACTATCCTTTATTCTTATGCCTTTTTTAAATGAAGTAACAAAGGAGCAGGTAGGCGATTACTGCCGCCCAGGTATACAGAACTTCATATACCTAGTGGTAGTTTTGAAGTCAATTTGAAGTGTTGAATCCTCAGAAGTAAGATTATGGTGATCGTCTCATTGTAAGGTTTTTTACACACAATACAAATTAATATTTATACCATACCTTATTCTTATAAATTTCTTAAATTGATCGATACTAAATATAGTAGTAATACTCGTAGGTAAGTACTTAAGTTTTTTTATACTTGTACTGCTACTATCAGTAGCAAGCAAGCATGCAGCTTATCTGATCATCATTGACATAAACATAGAGAATGAAGTGGATTGATTTGTAGTATGATAAGGCATATCACGCTACAAATCATAACAACAACGATTAACTCTGCCGTCAGTAGGCAGAAATAGGTGTGACTGGCGTGCCTCCGGGGTCGTACCATCTAAAATTGGTCTTTTAACTTAACCTCTTAGAAAGGACAATTATATATCCTTACCTAATATTTCATGCTGATCCTAAATATGTATATATCCTAATATCTCGTAGGTACATGCTTATATAAGTAAAAGGGGTGTTTATTAAAGGATTAATTTACGTTTTCGAAATGAAAAATGGCCGTTTCACCTTACATTTTCCATCGCTACCAATTCAATGCTGCAAGTGAATATTGGCCTAGATTTTTTACGCCCACTACAATTTCCAATTTAAATGGAGCAAACTGAATGAACGGACAATATTTTTGCGATGTTTGCCTGGGGGCAAATTCAGATGGTTTGACTTCAATTTTTAAGACTTCTAAAATGGAAGCGTATGACAGGTACAAAAATATAGCCACTCACAGAAAACAGCAACGTTAAGAATACTGTTATTAGACAAAAATAGGTGTGACGGTGGTGCCTCCTAATTCGAGCTTTTAAGAGTTTTACCACCAATAACTCAACTTTTTGTTATTAATACATAAAGAATCATTTTAATTAGGGTGACTAAATGCATATTGTAAGAACAGCAATCCAACACATCTCTCTATTATCCAATTCCATTCAACCAGTCCGATATGAATGGCAATATCTATACTAATATTATAGCAGTAGAGTTTGTTTGGTTGAACGGGGACTCAGGAAGTACTGGTTCCAATTGAAAAAATATTTTTGTGTTGAATAGTAAATTTATTGAAAAAGGATATTGGCTATATACATCACGCTATATTTGTTTGTTTGTTTTTTTCTTTTGTAATAGCAGGTGAAACCGCGGAGCGCAGCTAGTAAAATATTATATAAGGGTAACCCTTAAAATTGGTAGCTATTTGAAAATGAAAGCTCTAGTCGCAAACAAATGTTTACACACGAAACTAGGAAAATTATTAGTGCAATTTATTGTGAAATTACGTTATGATGCCATATAATATATAAATAAATAAATGAATTTTGTATTGGTTGGTCTGACATAACCACTGCCAAATCTATATTTATATTTTTTATAATATAGAAGTTACAATCGAACATGCATTCCTGGTAAGTGATCATTGCCACTCGGACATTTGAAATCTTATCTAAGACATTTTTGTCTCGGATAAGATCTGAGTATAAATTTCTATTCCTTACTTCACTCTTCAATCCTGAAAAAAGCGACACGAAACACATAACTAGAGTTGGTGGTGCCTTCAAACTCGAACTAAGAAAGGTTAAACCAACGTTATGTTTTATATTTAGCAATAGTGATTTTATTGTTTCTTGATCCCATGTTAATAGTGTAGTTAGATAAATTAACTTAAATATATAAGTAATACAAGCTGAAGCAGTGTATTATAACATAAAATTCAATTTTATTTTATACTTTCGCATTACAAAATTGTATTGCATTAAGTGTATCACCGTTTAAGAACAGAAGAATAACGTATCTTATGTTATAACAAAAAACTAGTACATTATAAGTAAAAGTAATGTAACTGAATATACAATGAAGAAGCGAAGATGTACTCAATACAGTGGAAATTATCAATGGTTATGTAGGTTCACCATGAATATGTGTTTGTGTATTCAACTGTTTTCAAGACTACATAACATATTTTACTTACGCTTAAGTCCATTATAAGAATAATGCAAAACATACCTATTGGTGATGTTTGTCTTATGCATAACTAGGCAGCGTTTACCAAATAATTAACTTCGTTAATAGCTAATCTGTTACTTAAAAAAGTTAACTTCGTTAAACGTTAAAGCGTTACATTTAAGAAGTTTAGTATTTCTCGAGAAACTGATATCCATAAAAACAATTTTATGGATATCAGTTTCTCGAGAAATACTGCACCGTTGAACAAGTCTTTCGATTCTATAACTAACCACATTTTGACGTGCTCTTAAGTCCGTTAACTTTGTTTAACGTTAACTTAAAAGTTAATCTGTAGGCAAAATGTTAACTTCGTTAATTAACGATTAACGGAATAACGATTTAATGCCCAGCTGTGGTCTTATGATATAGATGTAATGTAAAGCCTGCGATATATACATAATTATATAATCTTTACATACTATAATCCAGAATGGTTGTAATAGATATATCTTAAAATAAAATAGGGTACGCTTTATATACAATTTTTCATCAAAGAGTGTATAATACATACCTAGATCTAATGATTTTTAACATAATATCTTCAACAGTAAATTGGCTTCAATCTTTAATATCGACGTATATTTAAAACGTTTTTATTATATTTAATATAAAGATTATAGATGTAAGATATTGTTTCCAAAAAAAATATTCGAATACGGGGAGATCCGTAGGTACATGTTACAAATTGTTCTTTTTTTATTATAAAACTAAATATCTCCCTGCAAAATTTCACGATTACAGGTCTACGGGATGTACCCTATATATTTTTAAAAGATATTCTTTCGATTGCGTTAAATTGCAAGCAAATTAAAATTATTTACACCGAATAAATATCGCCGTCATTAGTATTTGACATAAATTCAAACTTGATACCTTTGCAAGTTTCTAAAAAAAAAGCATCTTGACAGATAGAGAAGCAGGCAGATGAACAACAAAGTGATCCCGTATCTAAGGGATTTTTATTCTTTGTAGGTAAGGAAAAAACGAAAGGACACCTACAAACAATAAGCAGACTTTTACCTTCTGAAAATTGTAATACTTGTAAAACTAAACCTTTAAATACCGGAAACTTTTTGCCGATATTTCATATGTATATAAAATATTACAAATGTATATATTCATAAAAATGTGCCTCTCAAATGCTTAACATTTGACCCATTGTATTACTGTCGGGTTTAATATATATCCATTAGCATATCTTACGAGATAAAATATTTGTTTCTACTAAACAGCCATTTCTCATTCGTGCATACCTTTGTTTATTAATACACCGTTTTGTCTGGTATTTGGCGCGTGGCATTGCTCAGGTATGCTGGTATGCAAGGTAGGCTGAAGTCTGAACAATAGTTTGTAAGAAAAGAAATTTCGTCACACATCGCAATTATTTTTGCTTTGAACAGCTAACATAGTATGTAATTATATTAATGATTATAATAAAGGTATTTTATGATTATAATGCTCAACTAGAATAGAAAAAAGAATATATGTGTGCGGTTGGAATTCAAAATTCTATAATTTTCATTCCAAAATAAATTTAACGATACAAATATATTCAAGTTTGTCGTCGGGCAACACGCTTGCTACTCGAATCGTAGGCGCACACTCATTTACAGTCTATTTAGTTAAACGAAGGACATATTCAAGCTCCTAATAATTACTCAATACAAGAACGTAAAAACAAAACATTAATTACAGAAAAACGCAATAAAAATGTTGTAAAAAAATGGACACGTATAGATATTACTGTGCTAGTGAATATATGATCAAACACGGCATTCATTTTTAGCAAGACTTACGTGCTATGTTATCAAGTGTTTGATGTGGTCATTGCTCATAAATTGTACGTTAATAAACAATACATTGAAAAAATAATATTATCCTTTTTCACTAATGTTTAGGACGAGAATCGAATGCTCAACATTGTTCTGAAATATTGCCTTGATTTACCTAACATCCAAGGTATTTCCTAACGTGACGATTTTTAGCAGGCAATTCTTGCCGCAAGGCGCATGAAACAATTTTTCTATAAAATACTAGGTGTGCTATGCGGTTTCACTCGCTACTAAATAAGAAAAAAACAAACAAACATATAGTGATGTTATATAGCCTATAGCGTTCCTCAATAAATGGACTATTCAATACAAAAAAAATATTTAAATTCGAACCAGTAGTTCTTGAGGTTAGACCGTTCAACCAAACATTCTCTACTGTTTTATAATATTATTATAAATAGTATAGAAGTATAGATATGCTTTTAATGATAACGAATTCACGGTAAATTTAATGTCAAATGCTGTAAACATCTACATTTAAAAATTTTGCTTTTACTTATAATACTCAATACTTACTTGTAAATCGTGATTAATTTATTTTGAATAATATCTTGCCGTTAGTACGTGTTAGCTATTACTAATGGTAAGGATTCTCAGAATCGGTCCACGTGGGCGGATTTATATTTGCATTTATATTTGAAACGGTCTTCACGTTTTTAGGGTTCCGTTCCCAAAGGGTACATACGGAACCCTGTTACAAAGTCTTTGCTGTCCGTCCGTCTGTCTGGCGTCATGATAGCTAGACAGTTATTTTCAGAGATAATGTATTTCTATTGCCGCTTTAACAACAAATTTTAGTATTTGTTGTAACAACATTTGTTGTAACAAAATAAAATAAAGATAAAGGGGGGCTCCCATACAAAAAACATAATTTTATGCCGTTTTATATCGATAATGGTACGGAACCTTTCGTGTGCGAGTCCGACTCGCATTTGGCTTTTTTATTCAATTTTCGACCGCTATATAATTTGTATTTGGTTCTTCGTACTTAAAATGTAAAATCATTCATAACTACTATTTGTAGAAATATATTAAATGTAAATGTTTGTTTAAGCATTTGATCGTTCCGTTTTAAAATTGGAGGCACGAAGTTTATTTGTTTATTTAAGGTTCACGCTAAACCAGTAAATTAACTTCGACGTTATTTTAGAAATTTAAAAGCAGCTTTACATAAATCTAGCGATGCATATTCATTAAAACCTGCTCAACAACAATCTACAGAAAGATTCATACGTCATAAGAGTGGATCATCCTAGTTGGCGCTTTTTACACTAGCTCGTTGGCAGAGGTTGGCACCAGCGTAGCGGCGGTAGCAGTGATTGGCAGAATATTTTATTAAAGGTGTATTTTAAGGAAAATATAGAAAAACCGCCCAAGTGCGAGTCGGATTCAAGCACGAAGGGTTCTTTACCTTCTAATCTATAAAAGACAAAAAAATACGTTTTTGTATGGAAGCCTCCGTAAATATTTATTTTATTCTATTTTAGTATTTGTTGTTATAGCGGCAACAAAAATACATCATTAGTGAAAATTTTAACTAGTCACGGTTTATAAGATACAGCCTGGTGCCAGACAGACGGACTACGTATAGTACTAATAATAGGTTCCCGTTTTTACCTTTTGAGTACTAAGCCCTAACAGTAATCCTTTAGTAATACAATATATCCATTTACACCATGTTATATTTGATTTAAGACTAACACTATCGCGGAATTGATACATTTTAATATGGTACGGGTACTCACGATATATGGTTTTTGATTTTTTTTTGGCAAAAAGAAATTCAAAAATCACATATCGTGAGTACCCGTAATATATTAAAATACACCATGTAACTTTCTTGCCTATTAAGTACAATAGATGTGAAGTAAGAAATGACATGAATCGTTTAAACAACAAGTTACGTTACGTTACATGTTACTCTAGCAAGTTTTCCATTAAAAATTATCTTGGAAATGACGTTAGCTCTCCCGATGTCGACAGGATATAACCTCGTTTTAGATAGTAAATCTACCTTTACCCTATGTGTATTTTATTATCTGACAGATGTCGCTGTTACGACTCAGGGAAAAATATCATTTAGCAAAAGAAATACACAAAACAGTATTTTTATTATTTAAGGAAATGTGTTGAAAAAATTACATATGAATGAAAGCTAAGTATGTGATTGAAAACTATTACAAGTTAAAACCATAATTAGCTGCACTCTTATAACTTTCAGCTTGCTATGGACTATGTAATGGACAGGAATCGCGATCGCCTAGTGCTCTAAATGATTACATCATACATTATCGTTATTTATGTGTCCACGATTTTTTTATTCATTATATTAAAGTAGTAAAACGAACGTGTATCCACTTGAAGATAAATGGTCACTACTGCTCATGGGTATCTTAACCCATCTTCATACAGAACAGAGGTTCCATTTAAATTCAATAACTTTGCTGCTCTCGAGGTCGTTTGGTCGTTTAACATGTGATGCCAAGCGTTGCTGTGTTTAATTTTGAGGGTTTTGATAAACGTGGTAAAGTATCCACGGATATGTGACGTATATATCCTAGGAGTTTTAACTTGGTCGAGGATGGCAACGCATCTGTGACATTGGTTTATTGCAGACTACCTGGGATTAATTACAGATGTCCATGGGAAGCATTGGCCATGGGAACCAATCAGCACTATATTGTAAAAAAAACTTTCCTTATAACATATAAGTTATATGTCAATTATTCTATCTACATCTGTTTATATTGTTATTATTATACATAATGTTTTGTTATGAAAAAGTTACTTATCTCACGTCGGAAATGTTCACTATGATTTGAAACTCACTTGAAACGTAGTTTAATCCGATGCGAATAAAATATAAAGGAAAGGTCGACTGGTCGGGAGCGTATATCGTCCGGAAGGTCGGCGAATAATCCTCTTGTAGTTTTTATTTCTTGTTCTTTGTATATAAAACTAAATTTTGTCTGCTATTTTATGATGTACAAACTTAGATGAAATATTATTTATAAACGACAACTTTACGACAACTTTTATCTAATTCACTTCAAATTCATGTGACAATGCCAATATCATTAGTTTATTTTCTAACTATTTAGTTGAAGTGCCACTCTAAACAATCGCCCTTGTTTTTTATAACATTGGAAAAGGTAACGAACACAATGGTCAATGATATAAATGGACGTCTGTAATCAACTCCATATATTTCTACCTTAAGCAGGGTCCAGTGCGTTAAAACTCCTTGAGACTAAGTTGGTCGAACTCCTTTACGTTAGAACGTGGTGTATTGTTTGTGCTTCCCCGGTGAATAGTACTGTTTCTACCACACGTGAAATTACTGGAAATGGAAAGTAACGTTAAATTGCTTATAATTGTAATATTACCAATATTTTAAAGTCCCGTACACATCTGAAAATAATCAATAATTATTTTAATTGAGCTCTCCCATGACAGGGATCCTAAAGAGAGGACAAGTGGTATCCTGAATTATTTAATATATTAGTATTTGAGTATTGAAGTCTGACATTTGATTTGATTTTTTAAATATTATGCCTATTTCATTCGATCGAATATTTCTTAAGTAATTCGCCGACAAGAATACAAATAGACGAAGACAAATATTCTAAAAACATTTTTTGAGTTTTGATCAAAAGGAGAAATATTTTATTCATCAGTTATCCAAAAAATTCGTGCAGACACAACTCTTTTACAGTAGCCCGCATAGTTTATTTTATAAATGCTGGAAAACATTTACGGTATACAGGATAAGTTCTTTGTGATTTTCATGTTT
>DWLI01000670.1:0-19458 GCA_018249915.1 Cecropterus dorantes dorantes | reverse complement strand
AATATATTTAAATTACTAGTACATTCACGTAATTATTGTACTAATACTTTTTTTATTAACAAAATTTATTATCAGAATTATTTATGTAGTTTTTATATATTGATGTAATATACGTGCACCTGTACTGTCAAAATAATTTATAATTATATTGATAAGACTTGACTATAGAATAAATAATTTGGAGGACACTTACCCAGTTTCAAAGGATCGTATGAATACGGAGGATATGGAGTTGACGGCGACAATGTATTTCGAAGCTGCTGGAACTGTCTTTCATATTCTTGACGTTGCTTCTCCAAGGCCACTGCCAAAAAAATATAATTATATCAGTTGTTAGGGCTCTCTATATGCAATAGTAATAAAGAGCGAATGACCAAATATTTTAAATTGGAAATGTATAGAATTTTGCTTAATAAATAAAAAAATAGAAGCTAAAAATTTAATTTGTTAAGGACATTTATAAACAAATTAGTAGTATTTTTACCTTGTTTATCTTCCTCGTGTTGTTTTTCGAGTCTGGATATAGCTGTTTGAATGGGATCGTTGCTCAGTTCGTTCAGCATGATTTCGTCTCTAGCAAAGTTGTAGTCAATGGGTTGAGCTGGAGTCTGTGGTTCAGAAGCGGCAGCTGAAAATATATCAATATATATAAATAAATAATGAATAGGTTACGTTATTGCATATATTTGGACCCCGTACATTGTCGCCACCTAGCGGCGCTTGTTGATCGATCCCCAAGAATTGCCAATACCCGCACACGCCTAAACACTTAGCGCCATAAACCGTCACTATTCAATTTAAGTCCTATCAAACACACCTGCAGTCTGTTCTCTACAAACATTCGCCACCTTCGGACAATTAACCCTAAAGAAGTGATGATTCCTCCAGAGATTCCGAATCGCGTGCTCGAACTCACGCGTGTCGCAACGGGCGCGCAGTTGACGAAAAGCGCTCGCTCAAACAGCAAAATACCTAGCGCCATCAACTGTCAATGTAACATTTAAGTCATATCACGAACCTGCAGTCTGTTCCCCGCAAATATTCGCCACCTTCGGACAGTTGACCCTGAAGAAGTGATGGTTCCCCCAGAGGATGCGGTCGGCGTGTCCGAGGCGCACGCGGGCGGCGACGGGCGCCCCGTTGACGAAGCAGCGCGCGGCGCCCAGCGGCTCCATGTGCAGCCCGCCGTCCTCCACCACCAGCAGGCAGTGCTGCGGCTGGATGCCCAGGCCCGACAGCTGGATGTCCGCCTCGCTGTCAGCGCCAACTAAAGTGTTCTCCTGCGGTGTGCGTTCGATAGTTATAAAAAAGAAAAAATGAGCAAATATCTGTAATGAGACAGTAAGGAAGAAAAAAAGCGAAAGTAGACGAACGGCAGTTGGAGTATAAGAAAGAGAAAAAATAGGAACAGCGAAATAAAGAGAGAGAGAGAGTGAGAGAAGGAAAGACGGGGAGACGGGGTAAGAGAGAGACCGACGGAAAGACGAGAGAGAGAGAGAGAGAGAGAGAGAGAGAGAGGAAAGAGGAAGGAGAGAGTGACGGACCGACAAATAAACCGACAAAAAGAAATAGAGAGAAAACCTTCATAGGGATTATCGGTAGAAATTACGAAACCAGTTTATCGATAGTTTATAGTAAATCGTTAGTTATTAATATATGTTCAAGTTAAAAAGTAAACATGCGAAAAATATAACAACTACACCACTGTTATGACATGTGTAGAATTACATGTGATTAAGCTATTGAGTAAATATAGTTATATTAATATAGTTATATTTACTCAATATCTCCTAGTAAAATAAATTCTAGTAGTTAAAGTTAATCCATAAGATCATATTTTTTAACAACAGAAGTTATAACAGCTAAATATTAAATACTTGCCTTCAAGTAGTACACCAGCAGTTCATTGAGCGACGGATCGGCGTTGAGGTTCACCAAGTAATATTTGTTCTTTTCCACTTTAATCCCGCTCGCCTGTACACTGATACCCATTTTTTCCAGGGCCTGTTGTCTTTCGCTTTGTATTCGACCTAAAAAAAAGGAGATTAACAATATTAATAAAAATAAAAAGCAAATTCACTTGTCTTTAAAATCATATTCAGTTTTCGTTAGAACCAAATGTATTCTGGACACGAAATGAAAAGAGACAACATCATTATTTTTATTCTTAACGAATATGCAACTGAAGGAGCGACCACTAATTACGTGAGTTTATTTTGTTGATTTTGGCGATGGCTCCCCCTCTTCTTGTGGGGTAAGATATATCGAGATTCAACTCAACCACCCCACTCTACCGACTAATAGCACTTGACATTGATGATAATTAAAAGAGAAATATGTTTTATTATTATTTATTATTAATTTAATCCATTCTCGCTAATATTAAGTCGACGTCTCCTCACCAACGTGAGATTTGATGAGATTCGACCTAACCCCAACTCCCACATCACCTAAATTTTGTACGTTATTACTACATGTCCCCTAATTTTATGTTTTGTGTACACACCAGTTTCAACAAGCTTCTCCTCCCAAGTACGAGACATTTCCTTCATCAAGTGTTCACTTTGCGCCAACTGCTCGTGGACATCTTCACCCACAGGAGAACCCTGGATGGAATAAACACAATATTAATATTAACAGAATCACATTAATTTCATTGTGTGACATTTTATATCACCCAGTCACGATATCATACGAAATATTCTAGACTATAAGTCACACATTTTATACTACAATGCATAGCCTTTTGAAGACACAAAATAAAGGAAAAACCTTGCAAGGTAGTAAAACTTGAATGGTTAGATATTGTTGAAGCAGTTGTTGTTTTTTTGTGAAAGTATGTAGTTACCAGCTAATATTAATTCAAGACGAGCATCTTAGTCTTCTACATAAAAACGTTATCCTTCTTCTGACGTAGTCTTGTAAAACCAAATCAACACTTACAGTGGCGTGTTTGAGCATCTCCTTGAGCGCCTCGACCTCCTGGCGCAGCTCGCGGATGATCCTCGCGTTGGGGTCCTCGTTCACCACCGCGTGGTTCACGATCCTCTTCGCGCGGTCCGCGTAACGCAACGTCGACAGCGTCTCCTCGTAGTTGTCAGCCGCGGGGGATATTGTAGCCACCTGCACGTTTATTAGGAGGTTAGGTTAGGTTATGTTAGGTTAGGTTTAATGTTCGTTAGTAATGCACGTTTACAATACACGTGTGTTAAACTGATGGACTAAAAGGAAATTACAAAAGTATGAACAGAAATGGTTTTTCTGGGGGCAAACTCGATGACTTTGCCAGAAAATTAAAGTATGTATTATATATATAACAGGTGAAATAAAATATGATTTTATTGAAGTAATTGAAAACATAAGATAAAGTCGACGACGAGGAAACGGGAACACCTCTTTTTTATTTCTACGGAACAACCATTCACAATTCAAAATATAATTAATTTAATTTTTTAAGTATCCGAGAGCGTTTAACTCCTGTTTCCTTAAAATTTGACAAGTTTGAGAAGTTTTCCAAAAAGTTTGACAGGATTCTTGTCTAACAGATACCCGATTTTATACAGCGCCAGTAAAGACATGTTTCAATATATACAAAGACGACAAACGTATTTTTTTTATTGAAAGAAGGTATGCAGATGACAAAGGGTGAATTTTAGTCTTAAACTAAGGTTCAATTAATTGATATTTACCATGACCGTCTTGCTGTTGCCACCCAGGTTATCCTTCAACAGCCAAGTGAGCACTGAGTCGCGATACGGCACGAACTTGTCCTTGTTAGTCTTTCCAGACGACTGATCCGCCAACTTAGATATGACGAGGCCGAGTGTCGTTAGAGACCTATAACAAATGTGTATAATGAGAGCAATAATTTATTAAATCACACACGACAAAGATTTTTTTTTTATACATTTACCTAACGATAAGGCAGACGGGCTACTGATGGACAGTAGTCACCGTCGCCTATGGACATTTGCAATACCAGGGGAGTCGCCAATGCATCGCTTTGAAGGAGAGCTCTTTTCACACCTTTTTTGAAGAGCCCTATGTCATAGCGCTCCGGGAATACCTCAGGTAGAAGCAGATAACTTCGTAATTATCCACAAAACTTAATAAAGAGATAGAATGAGTATGGTTTCATAGGGTAGGTACCACCGCCATGCCCATTTATAAAGTGAAGCAGTTCTTGCGGTCCGGTGGAAAGGTGTAGTCGCTGGCTCACTTTTATATGAGACAACCATCTTAGCCCTCGGGAGTGGGATGCGGCCGGGGATGATCAGTAGAATTATCTTCTTCTATCGCAGGTGTCTATGGTCGGCAGTGGCCACTTACCATCAGGTATACTGCTTGCTCGTTTGCTACTACCGTAATATTCCCAAAAACCTTAGGAACCCAGTTACAAAGTCGGTCCCTGATATTGAGAAGCAATAGTTAAAATTTTTTGGAGGCTTTTTGATCTGTTTAAAAAGAAACCCAAGGCTATACCTGTGATCCTGTTTTATTCAAGGTGAACGTAATATTTAAAAATTGTTAATATCCATAACATATTCGTATAATTTAATATTTATTTCTCATCGGTAACAATATAAATTAGCACAATGTAAATAAGCCCATAAACGGATTACGAGCGACTAAAATTCTCAAACCCGAAGCCATATTGTTTAAGCGGATTACTTGTACGTGAAATGCACACATTAAATGACCACTATATTTAAACAATGATAATCTCTTTAGAGCACGTAGGATAATCCAACTTTGAAAATGTGGAACTGGGTAAAGTTCTAAGTGATCTAGATAAAGGGCTAGAAGTGTGTGTGCTCCTTTCCTCATTCGTAATCGATAGCCTGTATTGCCCCATAACCATGAGTATTCCTTCACCTCTGAATAATATCATAGTCCACTACGCTAGCTGTCTAAGAGAGTGGATGGGTCGGCTTTAAACAACATTGTGAACGTTATAAAGAATCAGATATAAAAGTCCTCATGTTTCACTTCGCCAATAACCATTAAAGCAATGTATGATAGACCAATAAATCGTTAGTCAGATATGCCTTTTTACATTTCCTATTACACTTCCTTGCACTTTATTTTCGTCTTACACCTTACATGACGTCTTACATTCCATGCTTCAAGAAATGCTACTGCTTCACGATCAATCGCTTAACATAGCACTATCTAACGTCATATATCGTTATAATCATAATGAAAGGTGACCAGAATGACGAGAAAAAAATAGGCGTTGCCAAAACTTACTTATTAATATTAGAGCCCTCCTTCAGCCGGTCGCCGACCGCGCCGGTCTTCACCGCGCGTTCGGAGCCCGCGAGGTCCACCAGCGAGAGGCGAGCCACCTTCTCGCCGGTGACTCCGGTGGCGGCGTCGCACAGCGTCTGCGTGAGAACAACGCTGAACACCGCGTGAGAGCGCGACGACTCGCTGTTCATGTTGGTCGCGGCCACCGTGCGCGACTTGTTGCCCTCAGTCATCAGGTTGTCGATGTCCTGAAAAAAAAATAGGTTATAAATGTACGTGCCCACAATCAAGCATTACGATTCCTTCTACTTTCGGCCTTTTATCAAAATCTTTATAGGCATTCCAACATTTCAATCTTAGTCCTTAGGGGTGCTAAGAAATCTGTAGCCGATCTTAGAGAGGTCCAATTCAATCATATCTTTTGGTTAGAATTTACTATATGATGGTCTGCATATTTAATAGCTACTCTACTTCATTACATAAAAATGTACTTCTATTTCCCAAGCTGGACGTGTCTTTGAAGGAGGCTTAAAGTACTCGGCATGTAAACAAATCTTGATTTTGTTAATAATCGTTGCTTACGTGCGAGTAAAGATCATAACTTTGTATCACAATGTTTTTATTTTGCCAGTGACAAGTAGATAATTCCCGTGACGTTTTGTTTGGAAAAACAAAATTATGAAGCACTAGCACAAAAGTAATTAAATTAATATGATTAATATTAAAGTAACAAGTATTTAAGTTTTGATTTTTGCTAACAAGAAATAAAACTTACAGGCCGTTCAATATCTCTCTCTATCTCTCTCCATTTCTTAAGTTTTTTTTTTTATGTAAACGCTATGCTACGAAGCCCTACGCTTGGCTCATACGACCATGCACGTACTGGTAGCTATCACACGTACGCAATACGCTCCCGGTGCGTACATAAACGTGCCGTTTCGCCTTATTTCCCCAACTTTATTCACTTATTACCGTGTCATTATGTCATATCGCCGTTGTTCTGTTTGAATTGGCTCGTGCGATACACGCGCTCTGGGTAACGAAAACAATTTCCCGGCAGCACGTGTAACCGCGCAAATACGTAAATAAACGTGGGCGTAGTTAAATCAATTCTATCTGGTTATGAGTTTTGTGCGAGAGCTCTAAGTGTATACGATAATGTTTATTAAGCCATTTCTAATGCTTTTGTCACTCTGACAATGGTAAAACGTGTATGGTTTTAGCAGGGAGACATTCCCGCAACACCTATTCTAAGCGTAAACCGGATACTAACTGATTAACGTATAATATAATTAACCTCTTACGCACACATAACTGCCTGGGAATTGAGTTCGGGTCACCCAGGGCTATATCTCCGCTAACAATTAAATTACTTTGCTAGATAGTAGTACAAAAGGCAAATCAAGATAATTTAAGGACATCATTATACTAGGCAGCTAGTCATAGAATTATAGTCGAGAAAGCTCAGCAAAAGCGACCAGTATTGGCACTTCAATTAGGAGCAAAAAAGAAGATGAACAAAAACTTAATTACGCGCTACGATTTGCCCTCCGGTCGAGATTGATTGCCAAGAATAACTGCGTCAAAAGCCGTCGCAGAAATGTGAGGAATTAATAACACCCAGACTTAGCAATAACTTGTGATTATTTTGTCCTGAGAGTATTTAGTTACAGTAATAAAAATATATTAAATGTCTATATTATGAAATCGCATACCTTAACGTAAATATATTTAACAACCGGAATCGTATAAAAAACGGTAGTGGCTAAAGACAAAATGATATTGCAGATTTAGTTGAGAGCAATATTTATTTGACATGTCGTAATTTAAGGGACTCCACACATCATTTAAACAAAATATAATGAATGACTGACAATAATCGACCGGAATATTGGTCGCTAACGATTTGCGATTCTAGCAAGTCGTTTTAATAAGTCAAACCAGTAATCGATCGTAACATTTCAATTACTGCGTACAATCTACAAAAAATACCCGGCACTAAACATAATATTGTCATTCTTTTATTTTAAAATTCTTGGGATGTCCCATTACAATATTGTAACAAATCAACAAAAACTATTTATCAACATTTATCACAATGAGGGAACTAACATTTGACATCGTACGTATACTTAACTTACATAGGTGCCTAAAAGACTTGAACATAATAAAAAATACAAATTTGCTTCACAATACCAAAATGATGCAAACATTTACATTATTAATTAGCATTAAAGTCATAGGTAATGTACACGTACCCAATTCACTTGGGAACAACTAAATATAATCGGAAGTAAGTCTGTCGATTAATGGCTTTCTCTGAATCCGAGCAGGACCCAAGGGGAGGCCGAAACGTAAACTTGCCAGTGCGACATATTAATGATAATAATAATAACAAAATGTTAATACGTAAGAACAAAGTTTGCATATGGGAAGGTAAGTGATAATAATATACCTACTGTGTAGCGATCGGACAGTGTTACTTGAGAGTAAATAAAACCTGTGTCGATAACTATTCTTTAATTTTTGTCTTATTGCTTGTACATTTTACCCGACTGCGTCAGAAGGAAGGTAATGTTTTTCGAGCGTATGTATGTTTGTATGTATGTCTCTTTCTTTGGCACGTGCTACAGCCCACGGATGTCATGTATGACATATCATTAGAATCGTCTCAGTTTGGAAAGAAACATAGGCTATATAATTTAAAAAAATAGAGTGCCTGAAAATAGGGGAAAAGAGAAAGGGATGACGTTTTTTATTATCACGACAATATGGGTATCATTATGGATAACAAATTCGTTTTCAACAGGGTTTCTTGTTTTAATGTTTTCAACGATTTTACTAGCTGTCCAATTTCTCATTAACTGGTTAGCAGACTGGAATGACAAGGACTGACTTATCAGAAGATGGATGAATGCATACCGGACAGCTTGCCCTCGAATTTCAAATCATGAATCTAATTTGGACAAACTGTTATATACTGATCAATGCTAATATGTCTAGACATTAGATTCACCCCTTGTCATGGCATATCCTCGTGTCATTAGAGTAATCCTTTATATCTGTCGCAACGCCGTGACAAGTCGAACCATTAGATATGGGTAATAAGAAATGATAAACTTACATAATACCATTGTGTAAGTTACAACAAAGTCTTATGTTTCAATGAAATTTAAAAGGTTATAAATATTACAATTTATATGACTTTTCCTACAGAGCACGTATCGTTTTTAACAGACTTCAAAAAGGAAGAAGTTCTAAATTTGATAAACAATATGATAAATGTATGCGGAATTAACTAGATTTATTACACTAGCTACGTACATTTGCCGTGTTTCACGTATTGTGGTTAATGTAACCGTAAACGCGCTTGCAGTAGCTTGGTTGGAGATAATTAATGTAGGTAAGTGAGATAAAAGCACACCTGATACAAACATATAGCACTCCCATCGAGTTATAATAACTCCAAATTTTAATCGTTACGAAATATCTCGATTGTATGATAGTTACGGTCCTCGTGTTTTAGTGAAAAAATAAGATAGTTACATTACATTGTGAGATGTGGAATGAACTTCCTCCTGAGGTATTCCCGGAGCGCTATGACATGGGGCTCTCCAAAACAAGTGCGAAAAGAGATCTACTTCAAAGCCGGCGGTACGTGTGGGACTCCCCTGATGTAGCAAATGTCCATAGGCGACGGTGACTACTTTCCATCATGTCTGCCTTACCGTTATGCTTAAGTATAATAAAAAAACGCTGCTGGTAAATTGAATTTTCGTGAACTCCACACATCTTTTAGATAGACGCGTTATACTTCTCTCGAGACATGTAATCTTCCTCGCGTCATTATTTTTCACCCTTATGGCAAGATATAATAAGTTTCCAACACGCACGTAAAATCGAAAAATTCAGAGACGAGAAGTTTCAGTCAACGGTCAACACTTATATTTACGTGTCTTTGATAATATGGGTCGAATGATCAAATGTAATATTACATATATGTGGTAGATTACACAGACATGGTTGCGCAAGTTGATAATATATATACTGCAGTATTTTGTTTTAACATTTTAAAGCACTTCAGGAACTCCACTCGTTCACTACTACGAAGTCGTCTACGATAAGGAATAACTTTGAATATATATCATGTACCATTTGTAGTCTGGTTGGAATATAGCCAGACTACTGGACATTTCCACTGCCCGGGCCAATATCCTTTAAATTGTAGATAAATTGCAGTATAAGTTTAATTTTCTAACATTCAGTAACTTATGCTAACGGAACTTGTTGTTTGATTCTTTGTGGTTTTACATAACAGTGAATACAGCGACCAATACTATGAGCTTTAAAATATGTTTCATAATAAGTTAGTAAACATCGTTTCTACTGGTTGTATGAGATGCAAATAACATAATATTATAGAAGAAATCAAATTAACTTATCACCGCATCTTCCTAGCGAATCATTAATAACGTTAAACTTAAGACCATAATAAATATAATATTATGAAGAGGAAAGATTTGATTGTTTGTTTGTTTGTATTGAATAGGCTTCGTTCTATTGAACTACTGGGCCGGTTTTTTAACATTCTTTTACCATTAGAATCCTACATTATCCCTGATGAACATAGGCTATATTTAATAAGAGAAAAAATAAGAATCTCTGTGAAAACTATTAATAGATGGACACTATTTTTATGTCCCGTAGCGAAGCACTAGCTTCGCTGCTTTAGCTAGTAATAAATATTTTCGTTCAACTCATGCAAATCAACTGATAATTACGAACGATTAGATTGAATTAGAATTCAAAGTGCCATTATGCTGAAACAAGATGTTTCAGTCCGAACGGACTTAATTTGATTTGGACCGGAAACTTGCGGTAACGTTCCTAGGGTCTAACGAGAATTCAATGGAGGTCATAAAGATACAGAGTTCTATTCTCACGTACAAACGCCCTATACGTTTGTATCATCAAATATGTATTTCGTAAACGTAACGTAACTTTTGTGTGTAACTCATACCTTTGAAGGTTCGGTAGAGTAGGCTCTACTATCGTGTAGACATCGGCATTACGAGTATACTTAATTCTTTCTTTTTTTCTTTTAATAACTAAGCCGAACTAAGTAGGATATCACCAGTGGACATTTGCCACACCAAAAGAGTCGCCTATGCATCGCCGGCTTTCAAAGAGAACGGTTTTGCACCTTTTTCGTATATTCTAATATCATAGCGCACCGGAAATAGATCACGAAGAAGTATATCAGATAACCTATTTACATCGAGGGTAATTAAAATGATATCGGAATATACTAAAGATATGTAACCTATTACCGTATCTATTAAAGTTATTAAATAAATTAACATGCATATAAAGATAAAAATGAAACCTTTTTTCTTCATCTATAATGCATGCATGCAATGAAATATGAATAATTAAACAACTACATATCAACCAACCAATTCTATTATACGAACCTTAACTGGAAAATACAGTACACAGACAGCAATTTGCGAAACACAGACTGTATAGTAGTAGACCTATAATATTGTAAACGCAAAGCACAGAGGATGGGTCGTGTCTACCCACGTCGTTTGTTTGACATAGCAGCTTTATTAAATGTCCGAGTAACTATGCCACTTCAGTGCCTTGGACATAGAATAATTGTGTTGTTTTAGTTGAATAAGCGTTCACTTCTATGTAATGTATGCGAATGACTAGAAATTGTTCTGTATCACATTAGAGTATAACTTCTATTTTAAAAATGAATGATTGTCACCCTTCTTACGTTCCAGTTCTGAGCACAAGTAAAGACATGAAAAAAGGAGAAGAAGAAAAAGCCCTACAGCCGAGGGTGCCCTAGTGAGTTCTTTCCCACGTTATTCTAACGCGGACTGGACGAAGAAGATTTTAAAACTGATATGTAATGGATAACAAAAAGACCCAACGGTTTAGGTGCCATCGGAAGGGTATAAACGCATGAAATTGTCCCACCAGCAGCCAACGATCCATATTTCAACTAAATCGGACGTTGCCTAACTTTGCAGATCGGTCAGGATTTACATGAGCCGCGACGCTATGCGCGCTTCAAGTTATGATAATCTAAATTGTATCTTATTTCGTATACGATATCATTGCGCATAAATCACCATTTGCCTTAAATAAAAATTCAATTCGGTCGGCGCACTCAGCCAGCAGTTATTCTAAGCAGTAAGGGAAGATATATATCGAAACTGGACCCTTTTATTCACATTCGATATCTGAAACTCATCCGATCAATTTCCAATTTACATTGTTTTTGCGTAAGAGTCTTTTGATGGGCCTAACTACATATTCTGAAAGCGTTTCGAGCGCCGCGTTGATTTGAAACATAAAAGAGGGACAAGAAAAATCAATCTCTAAATAAGATCCTTGTGTATGAGATTACGTACGTAATTAACTGACATAACAGAAAAAGGTACACAAAATACATGACTGCTTTCGAAGTAGGATTTTTACTTTTATTATTATTACACTAAATTATTCCCGCGGCTTCGCCCGCGTCTGTAACAGTTATCACGGAAATTATGGTAACCCATGTGTTAATTCAGGTCATACACTATTTGTGTGCCAAATTTGTGCGAAATCCGACCAGTAGCTTTTGATTAAAGAGTAACAAACACTCATACCTCCTCAGCAGTAGAGTTTGTTTGGTTGAACGGGCTAATCTCAGGAACTACTGGTTCGAATTGAAAAACTCTTTTTGTATTGAATAGACCATTTATTGAGGAAGGCTATAGGCTATATAACATCACGGTGTTTGTTTGTGTTTTTGTTTTATTTAGTAGCAAGTGAAACCGTGTAGCATATCTAATTTAAAATATTAGTTAGAAGTAAGATTTAACATGGTGTTAATAAAGAGGTCTTTGTTAACCGAAAAATAACAGCATAGTCCTGTATGTTATATTTCTAGGCTTTGACGCCTCCTAATTTGTAAAAGATCTATTTCCAGCAATGAGACATAAGCAGTTCTAATCAAAGCTATTCGTAGTTTATAACTTTCGACAAAAGCTACGTAAATACCGATAATAGAATATTTACATTCAAATTAGAGCGCTTTTTATTATAATAGAAAAACCGACGATCAAATTGAAAAAGAACTCGGCCTACTCACCATTCACTGTTCCTTTTAGAGAAATATTTTCATGAAAGCTCCGTTCAGTTAGCTATGAGAGATATGCAGTGAAAATGGTACTTACTTATGGTGAATAAGTATGAATGATTTGTGTAATATTTTCATTTATCATCCTTCCATTTCACTTCTCATTTTATTTGAAATGTTTGCCCTAGTAATTTTAATTAGGTCATTCAATTGCGAATGATAAATTTTAATGACTTTCCAATTACGACAGCAAGGAGATTATGTTACAAGAGTGCTTGTATGTTTATAAGATTTTACACACACTTTCTACACTCATAGCCTCGCACTAGGATTGTCTCCTGTGTCACGGGTGTCATGGACTCACAAAGACGAATACACAAACACCCAGACTCAGAACAGAAGTTTAAATTCAACATTCAGATGTCTGTCTGCCGGGAATCGAATCCGGAACCCATTGCGCGTCAGACCGGTATGGTGACCGCTCCACTATGGCTTAAACTGTACGATTGAATTCTGCATTCAACAATTCAACCTTATGATTTGTTGATAAGACGAGTGACATTGTACATTAAAATAAAAAAAATACGTCTTGAATTTAATTTTGTCGACGCAGTATACTACTTAGTTAAGTCCCGTTTTTTGTTACTATGATGACCATACTACAGGTATTATTACAACCTCACAAGTAACTGATGTAGGGCCGAAGGGCTTGGATACATTTCTGACAAGGGTATGGCTGTCCGATTTGAAGACAGAACTTAATCCCCTTTATTAAAATCTATACTAATATAATAAAGCAGTAGAGTTTTATTGAACAGGCTAATCTCAGGAACTACTGGTTTGAATTAAACAATTCTTTTTGTGTTGAATAGTAAATTTATCGAGGCAGGCTATAGGCTATGTATGTATGTATGTTTGTTGGTTTTTTCTTATTTAGTAGCGGTTGAAAGCTAGGGTACCATAAAAAATGTACCTATACGTCGTCGTCAACTGAACATAATATCGGTCTACTGACTTTCTAATTACACTCCAATTACAATAAAATTCACTTACGTCGTAGGAAGCGAAGGAAGGGATTAAATCCGGGTGCGGCATCTTCCTGTGTAACACAATATACGGTCACACACGCATGCCTGACGCGGTGACTACTGGTAAAAACGTCCCGTAGGGGAGGCCTTTTTTAAATACCCGCCGCCGTGGGAGCAACGCAGGGTTGTGTGGGATCTACCGCACTAAAACTCCCCCGATGGCCGTCCTCAGCACTGCGTGGAGGACTCCGGGATCTCCAACGGAAAACAATCGGAGTTCTCCGAGCGCGATGCCCCTTTCGGACTCTTCTTGGTGAGCATTTACGCTCATCATGTCTTCAGATGTTACGACAGCATGCGACCACACATGCCGTCGTCCTTGCCGGGGTCAATTGGTTGGACGGTTTGAGCTCCCTCTCTTGCCGCCCGCAACCCCAGAAACCTCCTTTTAGTCGCCTCTTACGACAGGCAGGGGATATCGTAGCTTTATTCTGCTCCCGGAACTACAGGGACAACCTTAGGGGAGGCCTATGTCCAGCAGTAATTAAATGGAAGTATGAGCTAATAAAAGAAATGGTAAAAGAAATTACTAAAGAAATTACTAATTTGAGAAAATGGTAAAGTTATTACTATACTTTTTCGTTTATAAGGCTAATAAATGATAGTAAAATATTTTCTTTGTAAATTCTATTTCAAAGTTATATGTTTCATTTGGACAGGACAGGACCTGTCAGGAATGCATTATCTCAGCAGCCTGACTTTAGCAGCCGCTTTGCACTTCAGCAACATATAATTAAATTCCTAGGCGCCGGAAACATTTGACCTGGATACCTAATATGCTTCATTTAGCACAAAGGAATCGCTCGGACTGGAATTTGCACAGCTTTTACAAAATAACTATTCAGTGAAGTCCCCACGATCCATTTAAATTAGCAATTCCTGGAAACCGAGAATTGGTCACAGTGAGATTTCACTGCGCCCGATGTGGTTCAAATAGAAGTTGGAAATAAAGTTTATTTCCTCCCGTTGAAAGTTAAAACACTTTTTGTTCATCCCAAAAGCTTATTTAAAACCATGTATTTGGCGCAGCTCTTTGTGCTTATTAGTTATTTTTTGGCAACATTACTTAGGAATCAAGTCCTATGTTATTTAAGATGAAATGATGCATACAATTTTAATTAAAAAATACGTACATTAATATATTGTATTAATACATTGGGGTTTTTAAATAAGCCCAGTATTTTCTTTGAAAAGCAGATATTTTCATAAAAAAAGGAAAGTAGATATTATCAACCCTTATGAATCGGAAATGGAACCCGTGTCTCATTCACCACAAGAAGCGTCAGAGCGTCAAACCATGGAGGCAAGTCGAACGATATCGGATGACTGATCGACGCCGTCCCTCCGTCAACGGGGGCAATCCATCACGCTTCCAAATATACATTTTATTGGGTACGCGATAAATGCTCATCTGTTATTTTGATTAACATTTAATGGTGTTCAGAAGGAGGAAAGTAGGTGATATTATCAATTTCTTATTTAGTACTCTATAGGGAAAAACTAATAGCTCGACCACGAAACTTAGCACTGCAAGCGACAATGTTCTGCGAATTTTTGACAAATATTCGCTACAATATGCAGCGAAATTTTGTGGCCTTAAAATACACACATACATTTATTATTTATGCTCAACGCTGACGTTTGCAACGGATAGCGACTGACGCTTGAAGTGAATATTTTATGGTCCTCGGGTAAGTTAACTATTTACTATAAGTAATCAATCAGTTGCAATAGAATTGTATAAAGCTCCAAATTGCTTAGCTTTAAATTGAACGTCAAAGTACGAACGCATAGCGTGCCAAGGGTGGAGAGACGGCCCGCCCCAGGCCAGACCAGATCTCCAACACGTATACAATGTTCTTATATAAAATGCTCCGAAATATATCTTGCGCCACCGGGCGGCACGTTAAGGGGACGATAAAATTTAATACCAAAGTCTTTTTTGCCATCAAAATTATTTAAAAGACAATGCAGTCGTAGCGTGTCAGTGACTTTAAATTTCTGACAATCTATTTTAGCTAATAAATTGCCAATGAACCAAACTTTAAGAATATTTAATTGGGGCGTTACTGCTACGATTTACTAAATAAAACAGAAAATAAAATCAAAGCAATAAATAAATTTTAAACAATTTTAATTAACTACAAAAATGCAGCTTTATTTACACTGGGTACGGAAGGAAAACACGTTTGCTGTAATCCTATTAGTTTAGTGGGTTAATTAAACAACAATTGCAGGTCAATCTGTGTTGGGTAAAATGTATACTTTGTTACCGTTAAACCAATTAATGTTTAATATTGTTTATTTTTATAAAAGAGATTGAATATTAATGGCACAAAATGTTCACTCACTTAATGCAACTGTTAATATTGAAACTCCATGTGAGCCATATATTTATGACTGTTGTTGTCGACGGCGGACGGTAGCGGATAGCGGACGTAATAACATAAAAGTTCTTCATTAAAATACACCCAAAACAAACAAAACATGTACCTACATTTTTTGTTATGTTAGAATCACTTACATGAGGCGTTTAAATTTAGTTCTCGCAGGCAGAACGTGTCTATTGCCGTAAAGTAAGATTTTGTTATATGTATATTTATATTGATAATCACTAATGTGTATGGACATATACTAAGCAGGTAAATATTTTTCAGTCACTGCCATGACCGTTTCTCAAAAAAAATATTTACCTGCTATAAATGAAATTAATTAGACTCATCTTGTAACAGAATGACTTAACTTTACTGAGCCAATTGACAAATTCAGTTATTTCGTATAAAAATAAATAATTCTCGGTTATGCAAAAGCGAGTTGCTCTGTTGAAATGTGTACAAAAAGCATCGTTTAAGATATAAATTTAAAGCGTAATGAAGCTGAAAATTCCCTCGTAACATTGAGGAGGCTCGGTGAAATTGAAAGACAACACGAAGCGAGAGCTAAAAGGCTTATTCAATCTAGACTGTAAATGTAAACAACAGAAAAAAGCGTTTATTTTGAGCACGCGATTCTCTGCGCAAATTGTTCACAGCAATGTATAGGCACATTTAATTCCTGCCGTTTTTTGTGTAAGTGAATTTCGCAAAAAGGCAGTAACTGTGTACGTGTCATTAACTTAATTACAGCAGTTTAATTCCATAAAAAATACTATAGAAACAGCGCTAGTCTAGTAGATTAAAATTCTGCCTATTACGACGAGAGTCCGAGGTTCGTAGTTATATGCAATCATGAACATATTGCATTATTATATTAGTTATAATTATATATGCAATGTTTTTAATAAGTTGAATTACAGGATTCCGCTATGTAATTTCTAATATTCTAAGTAATTATCTTCAATAAAAATAAAGATAAAGATAAAATATAATAAATATATAGTTTTGTGGATATTTAATATCCAAAACACCAAAACCAAGTATAACTTCTTTTATTTAATTAATATTTTAATGTCTATCATTTAGCGTTTATTATTGGTACCTACACAAATACCAAAATATAAAACCTAGATTAAACTTGTACAAATATTTAAAAATATTCCAAGAGTTCTTCCCGCTAGAGTATCTACTCTGACGTCAGCGTAAGTGCACCCTGGGAAAACTTACTACACTATTAAGCATGTGAGCGCTTCTTTGGACACATTTTAAAAATGTCTCAGAATGTTACAAGTAGCATATAAGCAAATGTGCACATTAATATAAACATTCATGCAATGTTATGTTTAAGAATTTAAAGAAATAATATTGTTAAAACGAAATACCTATTTTCTTTCTAAGTTTCGTTGGAAGGTTGTGGTTGCCGGTTTACTTACAACGACCACTTAGACCTCTGGTGGAGCACATTAGTAACTTACTTCAGATAAATCATGGTCATGGGCGGCAGTGACCATTTAAGGCACGATGGAGTGCATGCACGATGGAGTGCACGTTTGGTACTTAATTCTTATAATAAAAAAAATTGTTCTGGTTTGTTTGATTTAACGTTTAGCCAAATTTACATTATCGTTTAATTGCAGTAATAATTATAACATTATCATTAAGCACTAATTTTCTATGTTTTCATGATATGACTGCACTGAGCAAGTAAAATTTGTTAAAAAATATAAAGAAAACAATTCATAGTAAAAAGGTGAGAAATAAATAAATATCCTGCAACATATTAAGGGAACTCAAATTGGCCTCCCTATCCAGAAATAAGGTAAACGAAGTTGTGGAAAAGTGTTAAATTTCAGATTAAAAACTATATTAACTCATTTAATTCAATTGAATATTAATATTTGAGAGCGCTAAAACATTGCAAGCGGCTTTAACACGAAGTGCTGTTCAAACCAATATTAAACAGTAACTGGAGTAGAAAATTGAACGTTTCCTACAAAAATGAGGCGGGTTGGGCCGATCTCGGACAGAAATCTGCAGAAATAACGGGCCCCTCCAACTCCCAGGGCCCCAACTTAACGTAATGAAGCTGTCGGAACGACCAATTTTCAGGAAACCGACAATCTCCACGGCCGCCCAATTTTTGTTGTTCCCCACCTATATATTTATTTAGCAGACCCCGAAGGTTTTTAGCGAATACAACAGCGCTCCATTCTCCTAAATGTGACTAACTTACGCCGGCAAAGGTCGAGAAAATGGACGGATGTCGTTTATCTTTTCTTTTGCACACATCAACTTCGTAAAATAGAATGAAGATGGCGTCATAAGATATGGTTTTTACGTGTCTGTTAATTCCTCACGAACGTCACGTTGTCACGTGCCGCGATGAAAAATGCTCGGAGGTTTGTTGACGTAAATAATTTCTGCGACGAATACGACCGTACTTGTATTCTGATATTACATGTTTCACACGAAACATCAAAGTTCACCTTTCTGTCACGATTTCGTCGGTGAAATGAGCAAACGAAGCTGAATATGACACAGATAATGCTACATAGGACTCGTTAAATTATGCATGATGTATGAAAAGGAATGACTAAAGCAGCCTTTGACAAAATTATACGTATACATACTCGTACATATTTAGTTAAAATTTAATCGAGTTATTATTACGTACGCTTCTGTTTTTTCTTATTTGTGGATATAGTTATAAATTCATCAGATGTCGTACTGTTAGATAACACAATGTTAAAACATTTGACAAAGCTAGTACCTTAAAATGATGTATAATATACTGGTGATGGACTATATATTCATATTTAAAGGAAGAAACATTTTCGGTACGACTCCGGCGGCTCCAGCCTCACACCTGTATCTGGCTAATACCAACAGTGTTAAACGCTGGTGTGTCCTGATTTGAAGGATGTGATAAGGAATATATAGTTATCCGAAGAGTTCCAACTCAATCCTCAGAGGTAGGATCTGTAACTTCAGGTAAGGATAATGTTGCCTGGGGTTAATTACAGATGATCTTTGGCGGCTATACTAATAATATAAAGCTATACTAATAATATAAAGCAGTAGTGTTTGTTCGGTTGAACGGGCTAATCTCAGGAACTACTATTTCGACTTGAAAAAATAATTTTGTGTTGAATAGTAAATTTATCGAGGAAGTCTATTAGCACCACGCTATATTTGCTTATTTTTTTTTCTTTTGTAATAGCGGGTGAAACCACGGAGCACAGCTAGTATAATAAAAAAGTCTAAACTCATATCGTCAAACAATTTTTTTATAGCTTATGACATCAAACTTTGGTATCCCACATGTCGTTTTAATATTCTATTAATTTTTATAGCTCGTGTTACCGGCGACATCGAGAGAAAATGATACTTTATTCATGAAAATCGGTTGTTATGAGTTTATCGTGATATACCGCCATTTTTAATGCCTCGCTATATTTAGGATCTTATTGGTATATCGTATTACCCATTACCCTTTTAAGTATAACTAGTCATAGTCAGAAATGAGCATTCTTTCGTCATATACTTAACAGGCATATACGCAGTAACGATTAGGTACGCTTGTACGTTGTTAGGTACATCTTACTTC
>DWLI01000669.1:0-19460 GCA_018249915.1 Cecropterus dorantes dorantes | reverse complement strand
AGTCAGTGTTGTTTCATACTAAAAGAGGTGACGAGCAATGCTCTGGCGAATTAAAAATAATTCAATGAAACAGTTTTAGCTGCTCTCCTGAACATTTGGTAATTTTGAGATCCGCGGTGTTAGAACTTAAGTGACGATATGAGTACATACGAGTACACATTACTTTACGTAAACTCGTTATATGTTCAACATATTATATATACAGTACGTGTGTAAGATAAAATTATGTACACTTTCTTTGGAAATCTAAAAGTAAATAGGTATATCCTACTTTTTATTATGACATTCGGTCTTATATTATGGCGTTGTTATTTTTAGGGTTCCGTTTTCATTACTTAGCCAACGCGGTCTGTCTGCCGCAGAGATCTGCCTCGTTAATAATATTACAATTATACAGATAAATACTTGACATTATTACTAGAGTATTACTAGGGCTGATATAACAAATACTTAAAAGTGTTAAAAATAAAGGCAGTATCCCCATACAATAAAATAGTATTTTTGGCGCCCCATACAATTACAATAAAATGGTAATTTTTACTATACTTGTACTTTAACTATTATAATAACAATTAAAATAAATGATGAAAAATAAATTAGCTCTTTCTAGTTCTACTTGCACTTGGCCCATTATTATTACAATTTTATTATTGGTATTCAAGTGATGTAATAATATTTATACACTTTATCTATATATTATTTTTTTTAATTCATTATATTTTCAAAACACAATCAATAATAAACTAGAGTTTTAATAAATTATTTGTTGAGCAACCCTATAGCCATTGTGTTTCGTGCCATCACTTGTTGCGACATTGTAATCAAAATTTAGATGGACGTTTGTATTGAGTTGCAGATGTCCCAGGGTTCAAGCTTGTTATCAAGTGGTATATTGTCATATCGCCAGCATAATAGACATAGTATTGATTGATTTTGAAATTAGACTAGCTAGGCCCCGCGTTTAAAAAATGTAACATAATATAAAATTATTATTACTTTCGTATGAGATGGATTTTAATAAAATGAAGACTGAATGTAACTCCATCCAATAATTTAAATTCAGTAGTTTTGTTTTGATGAAAGTTCAGACACAAAAAACAAAGATGTTAAAAATTACAGAAACATGTATTGTTACTTATTTTCAGTCATCTATTTTTTTCAAAGTTATTGCGTTATACAGATACACACAACATTCATTTTTATTATATATATGTACCTATAGATGATATACCAATTGGTACATTATAAATTATCACTTAATATTTTGTATTGAGCCTTTTCCGTGGGAATGGAGTCGATTTCAATACCGGATTGATTATAGCGTCATAACACCGCGATTTGTACGGTACACAGATCTTCCCGATCAATGTCCATAAAACATAAATATTCAAATTGTAATAAAATAATTAATTTAAATATATTCATCGGCTACATGTTAAAGGCTTTCCTATTTTCTTAAAAAGATAAAATAAAAGTAAAAATAGTGTATGAAAGATGACAAATAACACATACCTACACCGTAAGGTACTCACCAAACGCAAAGATTTAATTGCGTTGATATCCAGATTCGAATTTGTATTTCTCTGAATTTTGACTAGTGCCCACGCCTTTAATATCGTTTTTCTCTCGCTCTCGTATAATTATGTCTGTATTTACAGTACATTTTTTTTCTAGCCTGGGAGCTCGATACCTAAAGTGAAACTGTCGATAGTGGGTGTGAAGAACACGACTTCGCCGCCGAGATGGGAAGTTAAACCCCCGAGTACTTTGGATGGCATGTATGTATAAAGTTAATAGTATTAATTGGGATAACACGTAACATAATGTTTGTATAAATTGTTCACAAGTGGTAAGTGACAATATACCTGAGACTGTGAAATGAATCAACTAACCTGTTGTAGAAAAATTGAAAATGTTGTTGAAAAGTAAAAATTCTTATCTAATATCATGATAATACTGTTATTTTTAATTTAAGTGACATATTACTTACTTTTTGTTTACGTCCCTTAGTGAATTTTGTTTTCATTGTCAACTGCTACACTAAATACTATGAATACTATATGTATGCTTATTGAACAATTTCCAGGGAATACTACCTCATATCAGCCCAGTGGGTGGGCACGGAGAATTCCCACGTAGGAGTTGTGTGGATGAACCGGGCGCAGAACCTGACCGTATACAGCAGCTGTTACGCACCGAATTGGACTTGTACTGAGGTATCCTTCATTTGGCTTTTTTTAGCAAAATAAAATTATTTTCTACCACCTAAAATTGTAGTAGCCTAGCTGCCACAATTCCTAAACATGTGTAATTTTCGGCATGTTCATGAATATTAGTTTATTCATCATGTTATGAATAGTATTAAAGGAGCCTCTAATATGGCTTATAACCTTTTTTTTTTAATTCAAAATATTTTTACGGTTTTGGCTTAAGCGCCTTCAAACCTATCATAACTTACTGACTTATAACCTGTAAACCAAAACTCTGTTTTTTTTTTTTAATTTAGTGCCAACAAACTGAAAATAATAAACCAAAAAAGTATTATTACTTACTAAAAAAAGTGATTTTATATAAGTTACCGGTACCTATCAAATTTTATATATCACTGGTAGGCACTTACCTCTCAACTCAATTCAAAAATACTATGGCAAGAAAACACATGTTTTTTTTTCTTATATTTTTGTACCCAATATTGTTCTTTCTTGTATGTTTTTATGTTGCACTTAACCTAAAAAATACAAAATCAACGTATGTTTCCCAGACGCACTCCGAGAAAGCGACGGACGAGCCATGGCTGGAGGTGCACCAGCGGCCGGTGTACTCCGCGGACGGCAGCGCGTTCCTCCTGCTCGCCGGCGTGCAGGAGGGCGGCGGCCAGCACTACACGCACATCAAGCACGTGGACGTGCTGCGCCAGCGCATGGCGGTGCTCTCGCACGGGAAGGTCGAGGTCGCCGAGATCCTCGCCTGGGACCAGGACAACCATTTAGTTTATTATTTAGGTGAGTGGCGTGTTTTTGCTCCTTTTCTACTTCGATATTACACGAAGTAGATAACGTAGTCAATCGGATGAGTAGTCGTGAAAATTTCTACCTATGGAAATATTGTAACAAACTCCAGGTAGATTTGAAGTTAAACTAAGGTCAAGAACAGATGCGTTACGTTCAAGACTAAGTAAATTGAAATAATAAAACTGGATTATACTAATTTGCTACGTGATTAATATATGGTTGCAATTTCATTAACTTATTATTTCTTTTATTTTTTGGCAATTTGTTACTGTCTTAAAATAAAATGGTGTCACAAAACATATCCAAAAATGTAAATATTTTATAACTTACATGTTCAAACGCTGCTTAGTAAATTTAAGTATGGTGTGTGCTATCTTTAACATACTTGTACTAAAATGAGCGACCATCTTGAACTTTTCACAGGCGCAGCAATTCAAGAAGTATTTTCGTATATGGCAACGTTGGTAAAATGTTCAGTTACTTTGCTATATACTCGTGTATAATGTGACCATTATATAAATAGTACAGTATATTATACTATAATTGTATTATAAAATTAAATTTTAATAAATCTTTAAGCATCTTCTTTTAAGTAATGTTTTATCTACAGACAATGATTATATTTTTTTTCTCGTTGAAGGTTTAGACAAAGAAAGGTTAATACCTAAACTGCATCCTGATATGGTCTTGGAAGCTAATCAAATTAAGTATTTCGATTGATTGCAGTTGAGTGCTCATTTTTTCGATTAGTAAAGTTTCCTCGTTTTCACTAACTCATACTTAGCTACATTAAAATTTATTTATTATAACATTGGTTTTCCATAGACTCCCTTTGATTAAACTCCCTAAAAATCTGCACGGAAATATTTAGACTGTGTCCACTATCCAACTGTTAGGACCCTATGAGTGTGATTTGTTATGTTTTCTTATTTTAGATAGACTATTAAACTGTTCGTGTATCAACGTCGAATCAAGGTGGTAAAACCAGCATATTTCGAGACCGGGGAAATACCACCGGCTCAGCTTTTTCTAACATGAAGTAGTTCTTACTTTTCGGTGGAAACCCTTCCAGTGATTGTCGGCTCACTTATATATGAGGCGAACATCTTAGTCCTCGGGCTGCAACGCATCTGTGATCGACAGACAGAACCCGTGCTCCATATGAAGCTACTTACAGATGTCCATGGACGGCAGTGGCTATTAATAATCAGGACTGCATACTCGTTTGCTACTTCAAAGTGATTATAGCCCAAAGGTCTTGACGGATTTTAGCATAATATGAGATTAAATTAAATTCGTCTAAAAAAAAGATAGTTCTAGTGTACTGCACAAGTAGTGGGTGCATGGGTGACCCTACAAACATATTTTTTTTATCAAAATAGCGTCTTATTTTTTTTCTTGCAACATCTATGTGAAATTTACACAATCGGGTTCCTGTTATTGACTACATGTTAGTATTGTTTGCAAAAGCCCACGTCGAATTTTCGCTGACAAAAGGTTGTTCCAACAGGTAGCGCAGACAGACCAGGCCAGCGTCAAGTGTACGTGGTCCGGGACCCAGGTTACGGCGGCGGGAGCAACTCCGTGCGAGCGAGAGCCGAGCGCGAGGAGCCGCGCTGCCTGACGTGCGAGCTGGCGGTGTGGCCGGCGCGCCTGCACTACGCCAACTGCTCCTTCTGGCGAGCCTCCTTCTCCCCCGCTAAGCCCAAAGTGGGAATCACGCACTATGTGCTCGAGTGCGGAGGTCCCGGACCACCCCTCGCCGGCCTACATGACGCTAGAACGCATAAGTTAGAAAGAATATTGTATGACACGAGGCCTTATAGGTAAGTTTTATTGAGCATGTTTTTATAGCCATTTATCCTAATATTTACCTACAATTGTGTATTTTTTCAAGGTCATTGTCATTTGCCATTCCCTTTCTTATTGCCCAGAAATGCAACTCGATGTCATTTAATTTATTCCCGATATCACAAACTTACCAACAGACAGTAGTAGGTAATTTTTTTGCTGTATTCTAGTTTTAAGAATATTGTAAAGAAGTAAACTGCATACTGATCAACCTTCCAATAGGTTGGGACGTAAGAATATCGAATCAGATCAGTAAATGGTAATGTCGATTAGAATTTTTAATAATCCACACATTTCAGTTGAAATTTATTACAAATATTTCCGTCCTTCAAGGACGCATTTACTTAGTAGACTACCACCAATTAATTTCTTGTCATGTTACCCTCTCTTACAGATCAGCGCGTCTCCGCGAGCTAGCGCTGCCGACGCGGCGCTCGTTCGACGTGCAGCTGGGCAGCGGCGGGCGCGCGCGCGTGCAGCTGCTGCTGCCGCCCTCCTGGCGCGAGGAGCTGCGCGACGCCGCCTTCCCCGTGCTCGTGCACGTGTATGTACTAAACTAAACTTTTATATCTATTACCTGTATTTTCTCATGCTTTTTGTCAATTACGACATTTATCTTTTTCTTCCGTTAATATCCATACGATGGACGGTGGTTATAAGAGACTACAAGTCGAAGTCTACAAATCAAAGAGAGTATATGTATATACGTAACCTTGCACCTGCGTGGATTTGTATTCAGTCTCATGTTCAGTGATAATTTTGTCAATGTCGCCGCGTTTAGTTGGATATGTTGGTAATCACAACAGATAATTAACTAAGGAATGCACATCCTGCAAATGCAAATCATCATTTAATTTTCTTCATAATTTAGTTACATAAGGCTAATATCATTTGCGGAAAAATATCTCATCCGCTTATAACACGGAGCTCTTCTGACACAAATACACACTTTCTCTATACCTATTATCTAAGTAACACTAAACAAGATATCTTAAGTAATAAATACAGTAAATATTATTGCTTTATTTGGCAAATTGCAACTTCATACATACTATACCAATTAACAACACTAGTCAAGTCACCAAATTCAAGGACTTTGGTACATCAAACTTATCATTTTGTCTACTTGCCACAACCACTAGAATTGTTTTGCTATATTGAGCATATGGGGTTCACGTTCCAGCGACGGGCGGCCGGGCAGCCAGCAGGTGACGGAGGAGTTCCTGGTGGACTGGGGCTCGTACATGTCGTCGCGCAACGACGTGGTGTACGTGAAGCTGGACGTGGCGGGCGCGAGGGGGCTCCCGCGCGCGCTGCTCCGCGGCCGCCTCGGCGGCGTCGAGGTCGCTGATCAGTTAGCTGTTATTAAGTGAGTTAAATATTTTTATAGAAAGTGTCAAACGAGCGTACAGTCCATATGATAGTAAGTGGTCACTGCCATACGTGGACCTAAGTAACTTAATACAAAACAAGAGTTCTACCTAAAGACGGGCACAGAAAAATTGACACTTTTATATAAAACAAGGGTTCCATATGTGAAACGTGAAAGGGAAATATGAAACGTTCTTTAGAGTCCGCCCAAATGGCCAATGATGGCTAAAAAGGTCAGCGGATAACCACTGTTTTTCAAGGTGGTCTAAGTTACCATAAATAAAATTTAAATTTAAATATACTTCGAAAACGTACAGGACTGTCATGGCGTCTAGAATGACGTCGCCGACGCCGTGCTAAACAAACCGAGACTATATGAATTATGACAGCTGTTATGTCATATACAACAATGGCGTTCGCTACGGCGTAATGTCGTGCTTCCTGATTGGCGTTCACTGTCACGTGATTGTATGTCTATTTTTTCCGAATTAGTTTCCTAAAAATATTAATATTCTTTGTTTCTTATAACAAATAATTTAGTTTTTTGTTGTCAGTATGACATGATCATTCATTAGAAACTACAGTCTATCCGATTAGTCTTAGTGGACACAAGCCTATTGGTTTGATGCTATTGATTTTAAAGAAAGTATTTTTGTTTTCCAGGTATTTATTAGACACATTTAAGTTTTTGGATGTGACGAGAGTGGCGGTGTGGGGCTGGGGCTACGGCGGCTACGTCACGGCCATGCTGCTGGGTTCTCAACAATCCACCTTAAAGTGCGGTATCGCCGTTTCGCCTATAACGGATTGGTTATATTACAGTAAGAACCCTCTGATATTCATGCATTTACATTATTCTATGTGATTCTTACGTGCGTTTTTCATTGCGTTTAGCTGTACCTTAAAAGTTATAACATATAATGCTTCACATATGTTTCAATGCGAATGCGATCTTATGTTTTTTGATAGTCAATGCAAAACGATTTAATGTTTATTGATAAGTGGAACTTTGCCACATTTCTAGAAGATCAAGAAAGCGTTCTACATGCTTTCTTGATCTTATAGTAATGTGGCAAAACAACTTACTTGAGATAAGCGTAGCTGATATAATGATAGGATTACGATGATTATGTTGGCTTCGACTTTGTAGATGACATTAATGATAACGAAATACATGTTATAAAATAATTACGATGACAGATTTATGTTATCGTTGCAAACTTTATCAAAATTGATGACTTTCATAATCTTGATGCTTACATAGACAATGCCAATCAACATTAACACGCCGCCTAAAACGATGTTAATATTGACGGTGTATCACCCGTGTCCAGACGCGGCGTTCACGGAGCGCATCCTGGGCCAGCCGTCGGTGAACTACAAGGGCTACGTGGAGGCGGACGCGTCGGGGCGCGCGCACCACGTGCCGGCGCACGCGCTGTACCTGCTGCACGGGATGGCGGACCTCAGTGCGCCGTACCCGCATGCGCTACAGCTCGCGCGTGCGCTCACTGATGCCGGTGTGCTCTTCCGATACCAGGTATTAAAACCAACTCTTAACGGTATAAATACCGTTATAAGCGTACATTGCAAAAATTATCCTCGGTGAACGCATCAGGATGCGCGCACCACGGGTGGACGCATGCGCTGTACCTGCTGCACGGGCTGTCGGACTCATCCCGTGCATTAGGTATCTAATCCTAACAAAACCGCACGCGCTACAGGTCGCAAGCGCGCTCACTGACTCCGGTTTGATCTTCCAATACCAGGTATATAACTGTTATAAGCATGTCTTGCCAAGAAAGACTTGTTCAGTGAACAATAAAGCAATGAAGCTAATCGGAAACTAGCTAAAGTAAGAGGGCATAAAAAAAGGAAATCATATCTGAAATAAATGTACAGGCGAACTAATTACAAAGAAAAAGACACACCAGCTAAAGTTCTTGCAGAATCTTCCCGGTCAAGGTAGTGTTCCGATTCGGTGAAAATGTAAGAAAAAATATTCTTACTGACAATTTGTAAGGTATAACTACGCCCATGCTATGTGCTCATGAGCAGGCATTCTTTATCGAAATTTATCGAATCTTATTAATATTATAATTGACGGAAATTTTTGGATACTCCTTCACGCCAAAAGTATTGGTTAAGATGAATATAAATTGGCAGGTACCGTAGGTACTATATGTACTCACCTATGATGTTGTTCCATTATTTAACAATTATACTTTTTAGTTGCATTAAGATCAACCATGATGGTATTTGTTTATTTTTCCAAAGGCGATACATTAAACATAATAATGAAAACAACAAATTTTCAGGCATACGCCGATGAAGGTCACGACTTGAAGGGTGTCATAGAACACGTGTACCGGTCTATGGAGGATTACTTGCGCGAGTGTCTGTCGCTGGATCCCGAGGACACGAAGCTGCCGCCACCTGACAGATAAGGGCGCCCTTGACCCACCTTCCCAATATTTATCAACAAATTATTCTTTGTAAATATGTATATGATATAGTGCTTTAAAACGTGTTCCCTTTGTTTTACTCCCGTCATCGGGCATGTGACTAATGCGAGAGCTACTTGTGATTAGTATAGAGGTTCGTGTCTTATGATAAAATCGGTCTGTACGACATGCATGAGTGTATTGTAATACGTACTTATTTATTAGAATAGGATAGTAAGTTTTACAGACTTAGATAGGCAAACGCGGCGTGGAGCGTTTAGATTAATCGAATTGAACTCTTCCTCATTGATAAATTAACATTGCTTCAGCGACTATCGCCTTATCTATCGCAACTGTCTTTTGCTATTGCCTCCGAGACGATCATTAAACTAATATAGGGTATTTCAAAAATAAACTTAACATATTCTAACAAAGAAACGTGACGCGAACATTGATATAGCCCCTAATTAATAATCATAATTATCATTCGTCAATTTTTCGAATGATTACTTATTACGTTATTGATAATAAATATCTTACTAAGGATGAATTGGAGAAGTGAATAGACCTTGATTTGATTATATGGAATAAGCAATTACTATTGACCTGACAACAATTACCGATTTACCAGTAAGAAAATATCGTCGTATATTTTGACTACAAAAGGACACAAAACCCTGAAAAAAAAATATCTACAATAAAACAATGTAAATTAGAATATAAAGACATAAGATAATACTCAGAGATAATACTTATTACCAAACTTCAAACTAACTGTGTAAAATGGAACAGTATCAAATCCCACTACTGGCGATGTCAGTGATATTGTGCAACGTGACAACCATGGCAAGCTTAAGAAATGGCTTAATTCGTAACTTGAAATCATTGCAAATGGCAAAAATGATAATGGTGTTCTCAACCGAGTCGACGAGGCTTATATTATTTAGGTCGTAAGAAAAAGAATTATGTAATTCGGAGTACTTTTAAATAAGAATATATCAAAAATAGTTAAAAACTTTCTAATCTATATAAAATACAGAAGTTTGTTGACTTTATAAATTATCAACAATATTAAGTAGAATAAAATACATAAACACCACCTGATCGTCTCGAGGCCTCTATAAAGATCTTACCAGAGCGTAGTTATAATATGAACAAACTAGAGATGGTCAGACTATTTAAATAAATATACTAGATAATTACAATGACATCTCTAAAAAATAAAACAAGAAATCATATGCTCTGGACACATTGTGATCATACAAAACTTATTCATAGTGTTTCGAGCTTTCCCTTACGCTTTTATTACTTCCTTTTTACTACCTCTATCTAAGATAATAAGCTTTCTATATCTCTACTTACAGTAATGAATTTACGAATCTTTTTCTAAAATTATCTATATATATATTTATGTTATTTTGTAAACGTTGAGATATTAAATTAAATATATTATCGATATCGATGTTGTTACTGAATTACAGAAATAATAAAGAGCTTATCGTTTAGGGAAACTAGGCCTTTTACAAAGTAGACGTTTTGTTTTAAAATAATTTACAGATTTTTAAAATGTTATGTTTTATATAAATATAGTGCTGTTGAAATACCTCATGCGACAATGTATATAATAGACTCCTAATCATAAATAAAGGAATACCGATGATCAGCATTGTATAGTAAATAATTGTAATGTTTAGAAATGAAGTGACCTTGATCATCCTTAACCTTAGCAGCTTTCGCTCCATCATTATGCCATAAATACTCATAGTCTAAAATCTAACCACGTGATTTCAACATCAATTAGTTTTTTACGAACAAATACAGTTTCGGCATGTTGCCTATCACAGTACTTACAGTATGGTTGACTGTTTTATTTTAAAAATCCCTCTTCTACACACTAAACCCAGTGTTCAATACGATTTTATATCAAAAATATATGAAATAATAACTAATTTGTATCTAACACAATTCTATTCAATAAAGTAAGGAAATCTTATTATTTAAAATTATATCAATAACTTATTATAACCATTAAGTACAATATAATTTAATCTATATTTTTTTATAAAAAGTAGAAAGGAAGAAATCACGCTGTTAGATCTCGTTCTATTATAAAATAATACTATAATATTTGTACTTATTTTTAATTCGATATACAAATTTAATATTTGAAAACGTAGGTACCTATGTACCGACCTCTTCAGATAAATTAAAAAGGAAATCTTTATACGCATCTACTTTTATTTAACGTGTCTCTCATTCTAACTTCAAACTTTCTGTTAATTATAAAATTTCAAGCAAAATATTATACATTACATTGTCAACTTCGAAATATGAAGATCTATTTCAATATGCACATTTTTCCGTTGCCTAAAAAGCCTTAGGCATGACCTAATCGTAATTTGTGTATCAAATCAAAAATTATAGTATAGACTACATGGTGTACTTAGTTGTTAAGACAGTTGAATATTTATAATATCACCTCATTATTTTTTAGTTCACAATCCATGTAATTAATGTATATCGTAAAGGTATGATAATATTAATAATAATAGTTCAAAGCCAATCTAAGACTAGAACATTAACTCTTTTTCGTTGTTGGATATTGTTATTTTTTACAACCTGTATTTTCAGATAATCTCGAGAAATGTAAGTGCCGACCGTACAAAAATTTATGATTTTAAGCTAATATTATCGCGGAATTGATCGTGGTCACGGGTGTTTCGAAATATCGGCATAAAGAAATTAAAAATCTGCATATATAATTTTTGTACATATTAATTTACGGGTACTCAACCCGTAACATATTAATATGTACAAAAATTAAAATTAACGTTATGTATATTAAAAAATAAAATAAAATGATTTCTTACATTTATATTGCATACATTACGTAAAATTAATTCTGAAAATAATTCCAAGATTTTTTTTCCTTAATTTTAAAACGTAATTTGTGTGATATGATATTTTGAAATGTAATTGCACAGAAACCTGTTATAAAAATGTTCACATTATACATATTTAAGAATCATATATGAATACTTTTAATTACCTATGGAGTTTTATATAAGAAATGCACATTAATAATATTATCAAACTTTTACTTCACGCAATAGATATCATTATATAATTATCATCTTACACGATATGAAATTTCCATTGCCTTGTTAATAAATAATATTAATAACCTGCTGTGTTGTAATAAGTCTTATAAATACATGTATTTACATAACTGATTTGATCTTTAAACCTTAAGACAGGTATATATGAGTAACAGACATGTACAAAGTAAAATAACTGTACCTAGTTACCTACTACATATTAAAGCCTTTTCAAAAATAACGTAGGCAGTCGAAATCAGTACGTAAACTATGAAAGGAGAATTATAGATGTAATAAAATACAGGCTGTATGTACATTATAAAGTGACTTATATAACATACTTTCTGCAAATCGTAGAAACTTCGGTTGAGTCGCAGTATTTATGTGATATTGCCTCAAAAAAGTCGGTGGTAGGTATAGTAACGTTTAATACCTACTACCTACTCAAGAAGATTATCATTATTAGGAAATACTTGTACAGCATGGCCACGAGGCAGTGCTTCTAAGTAAATGTCTACAAATGACACAATTGTTGTTATTTTCTAAGACAAAACTAGATAATTCGTTGTTGTTGTATAGAGATAAACGTCTGCCGATATTTGTTAAGTGTTATCGGATACCTGCATAGACGCATATCGTACATTCCATGTTTGTGAAGACTGCCAATTTGGTCTAAATTTACAATTAAAATACCTACGATACGTCGATGAGATTGATTTCAATTGCCGTTATGGTCTTAAGGATGCTGTGATTCTTCTATTGCATAATTTTAACGATATTGTATAAAATTTTATGGATAATATGATACCTCCATCTTGATATTACGTAGGGCCTAGTCAAATCGAATTCGTTGTAATTATTAAATTTAATCCTATAAGGTTATTTTAGGTATTTTGGGAATCTTCCATAAATAATTAATATATTAACAATATTGCTTTATCTCCAAAAATATATATAACAGATATAGACAATATGTACGATACGGCCACGAGCGCATCACGCTTCAATTGAGATTTTATAGTACATTATAATTATAAAATGAGAGAGTTCGGAAACCGGGTGCTTTAAACTTTACATCATGTTATATGTATTGATTTCTTTAGCGAATGTTCTCTAGTTATACAAAATACATATGACTTGCTAGTGAAGGAACGCCCTGTACGTAAAATTCGAGTGATGGCGATAGGTACCACGTGAAGTTTTAAGTAATAAGGGCATAACGCACCTTTGCTAGGCGAAGGTTGCTAATACATTAATAAATAAGAATAATATTCCTTTAATCTCGATATGATCTACTCAATCAATGAGAGGTTAATTGCAGAGAACACCAATTTAAATCGTGTAGATATAGGAACAATATTATAATGTGAATGGTTGTTACTAAATCTTAGCACGGAAATCGACCTATTGAATTGTTTGCACACAGCTTCTCCCTTCGACGACTTCCTTTCGTAAAGTGTGTCCTTTAGTCTTCCAATGTAGCGAAAGCTTCCATACCATAAGAATTATACTTACTCTTGGGGCAGGAAAGTAGGAACTATGTGATGACTATGTCAATTATTTCCCCATTCCAACTCTGATCAGCTTAAATTATTTTGTTACCTCTTGGAACAAATCTCTTAAGCTTAGTTAGTCTTTGTTCTAGTTTTCCTCAGATTCAATGGATGTGGTATAGATGTGAATCAGTATCGCTGTGTATTAGTAACCCCTGCACATAACGAAAGACTGTACTCGACAAAGTATTTTTAATTATTCTGCTAAGTACTCTCAACCGACTTCTGACAATCCGAAACGACCCGTAACCGGTACCTACAAACTATCATTTAATAATGTGTATAACTTTTTTTTAAATAGGTAATACCTATTTAACAATAGCTAATTTGTATTTACCAAAATTATATATTCTGTTCCGTCAAACCATTATAGTGCCACTGCTGGCAGATTGAGAGAGTCAACCGCGCTGGCCAAGTGCGAATTGGTAGAATTCACACACCTTTAAGAACTTTTTAAAGAACTCTCGGATGTGTAGGTTTCCTGTTTTCCTTCGCCGTAAAGCAGTGATAATTAACTTCTAATACGCTCATAATTTTAGAAAAATTAGTGGTGCGTGCCTGGGATTCGAATCTCGGACTTCCGATCGAGAGACCGAGTTTCAACCATTCGGCTATTAATTATATATTGGACGTCTCAAACGCGCAGCGTTCGACTCTACTATCGCCTCATCAAGCCACTTCATTTTGTTTATTTTTCTAATATTTCTTATTATAGATTCTCATAATGATGATGTCAGTATAAGGAGAATGTCGAGTACAGTCAGGGTGCAGTGTAGTATCCGCCTTCGTAACTTTAGAGTGCCGCGGATTGCTCCTTAGCGGTTAGATTGATGGCGAATGCGCTGTTGAACACAATAAAACACAAATATCTGCTATACAAAATAGCATATAATTCATATATAATAGCATAAAAATAAACCCCATATAACCCCAAATTATATTAATATAATAAGCATCTACAATAATCCCTACAAGTACTAAGCATCAATGAGGTACAATTTTCAATTGTACCAGAAACTCTGGAAATGAGTAAATCATAGTGTCTACAAATTTATTGTATTCAATGACGCACCCTTTGGTGGCCCTAGAAAACATATTATATTCTACGTTATTGTTAATCAGTGTTATAAATCTTATCGTCTCGTTTAAGAGTTACAGTGTTGTATAGATTGGTACGATTTATTTGTAAATTCTGAGATTATTCTGTTATTATGGTAAAGTTTCTTTTAATAAATAAAATTTTCATAATCGTTCACCCAGGTGTTTTATTTGTGACTCGAACATATTCATTGATAATCTCATTATTTATCCGAAATTTCAAATTGGGCAGCGCTGGTGCTGGAAGCGTTACAATTACTCCACATTTCAGCACTCCGGAAGTATCGTTCCAAGTGTTCATTTTTTGATACAATGTCAGATGCGCTCATATATGCATTACACGTTGTACTACTGAAGGCGCCTTCGGAGTTACAATTCGAGCGTGATAAGTTACGCATAAGTTCATAATGAGAGAAATTCATCGACATGACAGACCCTTTGTCTACCCCATGATTGTAATTGGGTTCAGTTAAGCTGTTAATGAACATACTGTGCGATGATGCGAAGCTGTGCCTTACTGGGCTCGTATGCGCCGTGTTCGAAGTGTACTCACCGTCAACCAACTTGCTCTTCTTCAGTCGACCTAACGTCAAATCCAAAGACCGCACTGCTTCGTTTAAATTAACTGACTTACGTTTCGACGCCGGTTCATTTTTAATCTTTATTGATGGTCCTGACTTAGTTTTATTCACTAATTTCTTTTCGGTCGGCGTATCGACATTGTCTTCCATATTTTATTAACTCGGTAATTTAAAAAGTAGAGTCATCGCTATTATATTAAAGTCAACATATAATAAGGAGTTCAACAGAGGTAGATATATTAATATTTATCAAATCGCCAAAAGCACATATTGAGCTATAAGTTGATGTTCATGTCATATATAACCACAGAGACCTCTTTAAACCTATACGTCATAAATACGTAGATATAATAATTATTTAAATGTATTTTTTTCTTGCTTTATTCTAATACAATGTTATTAATTACTCATCACAAATAGAGACACAAATTAAAAATATACTTAAGTTAGTGATACAAACACAATTTTAAGTAACGCATGAAATACAGAAAATCCGTTTAGAAAAGAACCACTTTAATAACGCCATCTATTCAGTTAACATAAAACTAAATAGTACACTAGAATGGGACGAAATCAACGGTTGGAATTGCTATAAATATGTTACTAGATGGCGCTAGTATCTAAACATAAATAGCTTTATTCGCTCACAAGAGGGCGCTACAACTGCCATTTCATTAAAATACGTGACAAATAGTTTTTTTTATTTAAGGAAACGTCTTGATAAAAGGGAAATATAGTTGACAACTGTAAATACATCTACTTAGAAAAGAAAAAAATGCAAAAAGAATCTTTTTACTCGTAGATATAACGATAAAAGTATTTTCAAACAGGAATTATCCTAAAAAATCAGCTTGTATAATTTTTGACGGTATGTATGAGTCGCAAAGCGCTGCCGCGGTCGGTGCTACTGCCTCGATCTCAGCCTTTACTCCGCTATGTAGCATCGCCTGCAATTCTTCCTTAATACGATAACCTATCAAATTAATGTACAAAAACAGATATATCAAACAAAAGAAATGAAGTATAAGTTTAATATACCCACGGCTCAAAGTGTTCTATCAATACCTCTCTCTACATAGACTCTACCACACAAGGTACAACTTTAGAAATAAAACATAGTTAAAAGTATTTTAGAAAGAATGAGACACATTGTCTTTAAGCACTTTCAGATATTCTTGTATTGAAATACTAAAAACATTGAAATAATTACTTATAGATACAAGGTTCTTAGAATTTCTTATTACACAGCTTCACTGAAGAATAAAAAAAATATACCTAAATATTAATAAAAACTTCTTTACCTTATATTTTTCAAAAAACACCTGCCAGAAGAATGTATAGTTTTTTGTGCCTTTATAATTTTTGATAATGTTTGTTAAGCTATAATTTTGAATGAACTTTATAATACACGGTATAATTAACTTACCTACAGGAGTATCCAGATAAGGCCTTTTTATAAGTGATGCTAGTTTTCGTTTGTCAAGGCTAGTGAGGATCAGTCGAGCTTCATTGGGCACAAGAGTCATAACATCACTATGGCAAATTCCGAGTAACAGTAAGGAACTACAGGCGAGGGACGAAGAAAGGTGAGATTGTGCCTGTAATTATACTGAATCTTTAGATATTATATACTAAATGTTATTAATTTTCATGTGAGAAAGGAATTGACTGTATCATTTATTAATTCTACATTTATTTATAAAAACTAGGTACCGGTCATATTCCCGTATAAAATGTGTGGGAAATTATGTATGGAAATCACTATTAACTCTTATTTCTCATACCTGTGTTAACGCGATGGAAATACATTAGAAAAACCAGTATTGTAATACGAAAACAAAAATACATGTATCATCGCGATACGTGTATAAGAATTTTTGAAGCTTCATCTGAATTGGCGAATTCAGGATTTTCTTAAGGCGGAACTTGACCAACCAAAGGCTTTCATAGGGTTAGGATGTAAAAAAGGTCTTCCGGTAAGGTGGATGTTGCACTTTATATATTTAGGGGGTTTGGGTCCTTCTATTTTCAACAGATTGGCGGGTGATGGATGGACTTAAATGATTGCCATTAGATTTTAAGAAGAGGTGAGGAATAAGCCTCAAGTCGCCCCTGAATCCGACAGTCGAATAAGTTTAGTACGTTTCAGTGAATCAAAATTAAAATTTAAAAAAGAGCAAAACACAGAGACAGTTAGTAGGCAGATTGGTTTCCTTCTTTATTTCAGAGTTAGTTCTTGGTTACTTTTAACATACTTACGAGAGAGCCATATTTGTAAGTAAGGAAAATCTCGTAGCCGTGAGGATCGTGGTCTACGAGCGCCAAAGCTTTCACTCGTAACTCTTTTACCAGTCGACACAGAAGCTGACGAGTACAGACGTCCGGGTAACCTTTTCCCTTGAATATCGTTTATTTATATTTAATCAGTCTTACTAATATTATTAAGACAAATTGTGTACTGACATTGTGTGTGGATAGACGTTTTATTCTTACGCAGTGGTCGAATTTGATTGTATTTACTACACACATAGTTTATAACCTAGATTAAACCGGATATGTTTTACTATTGAAAAGGTGAGCAAAGTGGGCGGTGCTACACGGTATAAGCTTTGTAAAGTAGAGATTTAATCTTAACGTTGTTTGATGATATATTTTTTATAAAACTTAACTAGCATTTTCTCATTTTATTTACTAGAACGATCAAGTTGTAATTGGTATAAATAACATGTACATTGTATGAGATAAAATTAAACAACACTATACGTTGTTTACTTTAAATAAAAATATTTGAAAGAAAAATAGAAAGCGATTTGAGGAAATTCGAACAAAACCTTGATAAGTTTTATTTACAAAAGCGTTTAGCGTAAGATTTTTCTTAGTCTTCGTTATGTATGTTATAATAACTAATCAGTACTTTATGAGAAACACATACTGTCAATATTATTACAGGTCCCAGTCTAATTAAAGCGCCTTCATCAAGCAACTTCTGGAAAATTGCGTCCTTTTCGACCACCAAAATATACTTTGCTGTTGATTTAAACTCCTGAATTCCATTTATATCTTGTGGCAATAAGGTACCTACAAAACAAAAAAATATAGATTCTTTTTTTTTTCAAGCATATTGCTTAAAACATGTATGTTTTTTTAATTATTTACAATACTTTTATGTATACAACAAAAAAAAATATTAATAATTGTTTTTTTATAGTATGGAAGTAACAAATGACCATGCAGCCCTCCTGATGGTAAGTGGCTACTGCCGCTCATAGACATCTGTAAACAACCCTAGATAAGATCAAAATCTCACCTAAGATTAGTTACAGATGCGTTGCTACCCCTGAGGACTTAGGAAAGTAGACATCCTTACCACACCCTTCACACCAGAACACAACAGCGTTAAGCCATTACACTGCTGTTATTAAATAATTGTATCATTGTTTTAAAACCTTAATAAATTAATCTGTGACTAAACAAAATATTTTGCAAACTCTACAGCAAATTAATTAAAAACGTTGCTATAAACGTTGTCAAAAAGTTCTAGAAGTTACTCTTACCACCAGCCGTCATACAATCTATCGTGCTGCCATCTCTACATTTCATTACAAGAGGCCCTGCCACCAGGCCTTTAGCGGTAGCAACGATTCCCAAGTTCCAAGGTGGAATCTCCAAGAGACAGCACACGTCTCTTACACCAATGTCTAGATTACTTTGATTGCGAAACCTAGCTACGTTTTGATAAAATAGTTCCCTGTTTACGATCATAATGGTTTATTATTTATTTGTACAATATAAATCATGTCTTATTTGCAATTTTCAAAGTGTATGAAAATAGGAATATTAATATCTATTACATAGAAAGAAGTAGATAAGCTAAATAACTATGCCCCTCTTATATCTAACTATCTTATAGACATACTTATAAAAACAAAGTCGTCCCATTAAAACCTCACTGGCAGGAACTTTGTACCCATATATATTTTTGCCTGACTGCGTCAGAAAGAGGGTAATGTTTATCGAGAGTATGCATGGACGAATCGTGACATGTGACATATCTTTAAAATCGTCTTGGAAAGTGACATAGACTATATAATTAAAAGAATAGCTCCTGCAAATAGGGGAAAGGGGGGGGGGGGCTGACTAGTTTTTTTTTTTATTACCACAACAATATGGGTATATGGGTATGAAAGTAAATAGACCATCCTAAAAATACATATTACAATATACAATATTTTTACTCGACTATTTTGACGACAACACATACATATAAACGGTTCAATGAAATATATACATATGACAAATAAAACTATTTAAGCAGTCGGGTTTTTTGTTTAAATATTTTTAACAAGATTACTAGTTTCGAAGATTTATATATTAGATTTATATATTTATATATTAGATTTATATATTATTATTATTTAAAAGTATAAATCACTATTTACCTTCTAGTAACCGT
>DWLI01000668.1:0-19466 GCA_018249915.1 Cecropterus dorantes dorantes | reverse complement strand
ACCATATGAGATAATGCCTTTCCGATGACAAAAAAATAACAGCAAACTTTTAGTATATTCTCCTTTGGAAAATTACAATTCGCTACGTCTCTAAACTTGCGCCACACTCAAAACGTGGCGGGTGTATAGATTTCGCTCCAACACACTATAGGAATGCGGACTCTAAGGATACATCTATCTGTTCGGCGTAACTTGCTGTGTTATTTGGAGAAACTATAGTCATCCGTGTGTATGATAATATGCGACCGGCCCTGTCGTGATCAGTTATGATTTATGAGGAGGTACAATGAAAGCTTTATGCTTCGAGGTTGTAACTTCGAGTCATTATAGTGATATATTGTTGATGAAACATGCATAGCTCCGTGGATTGTGTGGATCGTGAAATTTGTAATCGATATGTAACGTTAGCTATTTAGGATATAGCCAATCGATTGGTAAACGGATGATCGCTTGTAGCTAATTATACAGTAAAAACTCCTTATTCGTGGGGATACCCCTCCCGAATAAGGAGTTCCGCCCATATGCCGCGAATGACCAGCAGCATCTACTCAATAGACGCTGACAAGCTAACAGAAAGCGTGGAATCTGTTTACTACAATTACACTACAATCGCGAATAAATACATTTTTAACCACGAATACAAGAAAATAGTCAAAAGTTCTTTTTTACCCGCGAATACTGAAAATGTCAATACGTAAATCGTGTATAAGGAGCTTGAATTCTACGTGGTTCCGTGTTTTGTGAAGCATGATAAGTCGTCAGACTGACTCCAATCCTGCTTGTTTTGATTAAAGAACAATTTATTTCAATGGTAGATTGGCTAAGTTATCAGGTGCTAGTGAGTGATTTATTATTATTTAAACATACAATTAATTCCATATACTTAACATAATTCATATGATTTTTTCTTATGAATATACACAGTTTCCGGTAAGAAATTTAATTGAATAACAGTTAATAAGTTTACACAAAACTCTTGTACTTGCACCTGCAATATATATATTTTTCTCTATTTTTCAGAAACGAAAAATGGTCGGCGACTCTACATCGACACAAGTTCTCAGGGATTTGGAGATATCGCTTCGTACGAATCATATAGAGTAAGTAACGTTTGCTTCAAAGATAAAACATTGAGTATCAACTAGGTCAAACTACAAATGGAAATTTAAAAATTAATAATCTACATTCTTAGCAAAATCTATGTTGTAAAATTTACTATCTTACGAGTGTAAAAGTTAATGTCATTTTAAATTTCAGCGAATCTATCACTATGAAAAGGCTATCATTGATAAATAATCAGTTAATTTAACTAGTAATTCTTAGTGATTAGAAATTATCGGTGGTAGCACCGATCAGTGATTCTTAATAGTGACTATATAATAAATCTTAAACACCGAGATTTTGTAAATGTGATTGTGTTTTTTAGTGTCATGAAGAGACATCGACTCGGGAAACTGCCATCTTAGCATGCCTTGAAATTTACTACGAGGATTACTACGAGATTATTACATTATTTTCTTACTTTTCCCCCAATTCACAATATAACTAGAACGCAACTAAGTTACGTGTTAAAATTATAATATTAACGATTTTCAAAATAATCACATATTTTGAAAATCGTTAATTTTGTTATCGTTAATAAGGTTTTATTACTTAAAGTACCAATTAATTGTGTTCCAGATGGGTCCGCGAGTTCCTCAACGAACAGAACCAGGGGCTGGACGTGCTGATCGACTACCTCAGCTTCAGGCTGAGCATGATGCGGCACGAGCAGCGGATAGCGCTCGCCAGGAGTCAGTCCACTGACGGGATTAATCAAGGTAAGGTCGCTGCCTCGGCGAACTTCTCCAAGATGTGAACTGAAGAAATTTAAGTAAAACATTATAAAGTTGAACAGTTTCGTTTTTTCAAAAACAACAATTTCCGTTGCAAGTTTTCCTTGACATCCACAACATATGTTTTATCCAGATTTTTCACTCTCTTAGTGTTAAAGTTAGAGGGGGGGACACGTTTTACCGTTTTGAAAGGACGTATCTCTCAAACAATCGACTTTGGGGGAAAATGGTTTTAGAAATCTCAATGTCATTTTTGAAGACATTTCTATAGACACCCCACACGTTAATATATTTTTTTATTTTACATAATACGGAAAGCAATTTACAGAATACACTTACCTACCAAGTTTCTACTCTGTAGTCTTATTAGGACTAAAGTTTCCGAATAAAGTAGCTGTGACATACGGACGGATAGACAGACATGACGAATCTATAAGGGTTCCGATTTTGGTTATTTGCCTACGGAACCCTAAAAAAAGAAATATTCAATTATGATGTGAACGGGCAGTTATCACTATCACACCACGCGTTTCGCTGCAACGGTGTGGGTTGCCGGCTCAATTATATATGAGGTTACCTTCTTAGTCTATAACTGGCAGCGACTTTCCATTAAGTAGCTACCTGATTTTTTATAAAAAAAGGAACATTCGAGCGTACCTTATGTGGGACTTCTTACCCTTCTATCCTCTTTTATACTACGACGTGTCAGCGCTATATGGGTCTAAATAAGGATGATTCGAGAGTCTTCTTGTTTGGCCAAATCTCAACGGGTTAAATACCGCCAGGCATATTGATATTTATCATAATACTATAATAGTCATTGAACATATTTAATTATAAAATAATGAGACAACGTTAAACCAACTCCACTGGTTTGTGTGAGGATGGAGGTGTGGTACTCGGTCTTTGCCAAGCTAGCAGTCATCACTCTCCACCTCGAAAAAACTGCCGTTTAGGTGATCGATCGTCACCAATCATCCGTTATGACGACCCGCGTGGTGGAGCTGTCACCATACCGGTCTGCCGCGCAACGGGTTCCGGGTTCGATTCCCGGCCAGACAGACAACTGAATGATGAGTTTAGATTTCTGTTCGGAACTGGATGTTTGTGTATTCATCTTTATGTGTCCATGGCACCCGCGACACGGGAGAAAATCCTAGTGCGGGGCTATGAGTGTAGAAAGTGTGTCTATAATTTACTTTATATAATAATTCTGGCATTGACCACTTATGAAAAGCTAGTCTCCATGATAGTTTGGAATCATTATTGAAAAAAACACGTCTATTTTTTCCTAGACACATTTCCCAAAAGTCTAAAACATCAACCGCCTGTGAAGCGTCCACAATGCCTCTAAACAATATCGCACGTAAGCCGTCAGCCGTCTAACTAAAAAGCGTCAGAAAGACGTCTGCCTTTTCAAATTCACTGACGTGCATTCTACGAGCGGCCATAGTTTTGACGGAGCACGGTTTTCAATATGATTATTAAAAAGAGAGAAGTTTAAAATATCGGAATAAAATTTACAGCTTTATTTATATATAATTTCTCATATAACATTTATTTTAAAATAAGTCACATGAAATAACAATAATTTTAAGTTTTAACGTTCATATTTCGCTTATTTCAACTAGCTATTATTTTATCAAGCATTGTGCTTGTTAAAATAAAAAAAACGCTTTCTACACTCGCCCCGCACTAGGATTTTCTCCTGTGTCGCGGGTGCCATGGACACACCAAGACTAATACACTAACACCCAGACCCAGAACAGAAATCCAAATTCATCATTCAGACGTCTGTCCGGCCGGGAATCGAACCCAGAACCCACTGCGCGTCAGACCGGTATGGTGACTGCTCCGCCACGCTGGTCGTCAGATTATTTGTTTCCATTGTTTCTACAATGTTGTAGAAACGTCTTTTTACGAATTTGGTTTTAAAATTATTGGCGTACACAAATATTTTCATGTAAAATTCTATTGTGTATATATACGCTAATACATTACGACTTGAACCAACTCCATTCCGTGCCTCATCTACTCATCATAGAACAATAAGCAAATGATTGCATTTCATTAAAAACAAACCTTGCCCAATGAATCAACAATGGAGTTTAGTGAAAGTCATTATGCTTTGGTTGTGATAAACAATACCTATAGAACAAATGTCATTCAAACTAACAATAAATTTTTCTATTATACTTCATTTGCTTGAGTTCAACTTGATAATTAATATTTTGATTATACTTTTACATTTGACGATTAAAATAAAAAAAAACAAATTTATATAAAACTACTCTCTATCCATGAGGTTATTTGTTCTTGGATGTGTTGTAAATAGCTTGAAGGAATTCGGATTCTCTTATACAACAATTTTGACTCTCGCGTAATGAGTTTCACTCAAGTATCAGAAAAAACCAAGCGCTCACCCATCCACAAGCTTACTGTGATTGATGGTTCTAATCGATGACTAATCGATCTCCTTTTGCCTGGGTAAAGAGGGTATCGACGCCCAAATATCCCTGTCCTACCACCCTTATGTCAACTTAGCCGTAGCATATGTGAGACCGGAGGGTAAGACGTCCCCGTTATTATTATAAACGTAAAACAAGTTGCTGAAATCAAACAATACCTAATTAATAAACTGTTTGCATAAACATTAGTTATGGTCGTCGATAAAAACGGATATTTCCATATATGAAGAAAGTCAAGGCAATAAAATAAAACAGCGGTATTAATTGATTTGCAAATGACGTGCTAATAAATATTTGGAATATTATTGAGAAGACGCGTAATGATTTAAATGCCTTTCGTCATGGTCGTTGGCCCGTGGGCACGTGGAATTATAAATTAATACTTTAATCAATAGAAATTAAATTATTTGTTTCTTCAGTGGCGCTTATTCCTAAAATTTCAGGTGGTTGAACTAGTGAAGTTCCTCCGGGGAGCTACATTGCTACGCCTTTTTCAAGGTGGGTTTCGGTGTAAGGGTGTGGTTGCCGGTTTACTTTTACATGAGGCGGCCATCTTAGACCTCGGAAGTAGTAACGCTTCTGTCATTGACCTCAGATAGAACCCCTCTACTATGTAGGTATATGAAATTTCTTACGGATACAATGGACACGCCCATAGGGACCGATAGTGGCCACTTTCCATCACATATGTATGCTGCATGCTAGTTCGCTAGTCTAATGTGATCAAAAAAGATTTAATATTAACTATTTCCTTAATGAATTCGACTAAGATATTAAAAGTTACGTCACGTCACTTTAAACCCAAGGTTGATAAACTAACATCGGATTGATCATGTTACCTTAAAGATAGGACGATAAACGACGTGTGAGTGTATTATGCCGTATTACGAACACAAAATCAGTAAGTCAAATAATACTAATAGTCTCGCTCTTGGCGAACAAAATATAAAAATTGATGATGTGTCGAACGATCTTACAAAAAATTAATTGGCACGTGAATATGACGCGCGCAAAGCCAATATTTTTTCTTTTGTAAACATTGCAACGCCTTACAGAGAAGAATTGAATTATCAAGAGCGAATTCTCGCATTAAAAGCTCCATTGCACTCTGACAACCTCACTGAATTACAATCTTGAAATCGTGAACAGAATTTCAATCGTTCACTCTACGTCAGAGAAAGTAAGAGTGACAACGAAACGAATGTATTAAACATTTTTGTTAATGGGCTAGCTTTAATAGAAACAGAAAATGAAACCTAAGATTACGAATTCGCTCAGCGTGCCTTCACAGTTGATCTTTGATTTCTCTTATTAACGTAAACTCATTTATTTCACTGTCTGCTAACATTTGATGTAATTGCAAGAGAAGATAAAGCAACTAAGTAGTTGAAAGTTGATCTTAAAAATAATTATCTTCTAACAGCATCAATAAATAATAGACCTAAATAACACTTCGATTATTTAGTAGATGAAATAGTAAAATACTATAGTAAAGTTTCATGTCATTACTAAACATCAGATCGCGTTACATCGATGACAGTTAATCTCAAATCTCGTATGTTTAAATAGACTTGTCAGTAGATACTTAATCTGGAAAGCGTAGGCGAAGCAATCTGAGAACAGACGTCAACGGGCAAGATAGTGGACAAGCGTGAATAATCCGCAACCTTACTGAGATGTCCAACAAAGAACGGGTACACGACAGACCAAGCACAAATCCTTCCCGGAGGAATAAATAAGCGTCAATCGAGTTTAGGCCGACACGTAACAATACAATTTTTTTTTATATTCTCCTATTAATTGACCTATCGCTTGCTTGTAGGGCTGTTCATTTTTTAACTTTCATTATCTTTCTTGTGTTTGTCGCTTCAATGGCCGTGATATATGTATTTATTCATACATCAACATTAGTTCTTTCTTCGCAATCATATAGTATAGCAAGACGGGTGTTTTTATTTTTTACGTTACATTTACTTTCAAAATATAATTTATACAAATGTATTTTTTCGCGTTTTCTAATTTTAGTTGTCTATAATAGAATACGAGCTATATACAAAATAGATTATACAATAATAGAGTATACAAAAGCTATATTTTAACTTTTATTTAAAAATAAGTTATAGAAATATAGGCAATTTATGATGTTGCAATTATTAAAGAATCGCATGACTATAATCGCATGACATAACAACGAAATGTTGCTCAAAGATTGTCCATCTAAAGCAAATGTGTCATGATTGTAATATAGAAACTTTCATCCGTTCATATTAAGGCAGATATGGTGTGTGGTGTCATTTCAATCATCTTTAATTATGACTTTGCGTAACAAAATTGCAAGGCAATCAAATTTGATTCCATTTCAGTTAACCAAGAACTCCTAATAAAATACAATAGAATGCTTTTTATTGCGCTCTACATCATTACTATTGAACGGCTTCAATTGAACATAACAATAACATACAATGTCGATCAGGTGCATGCAAGACACCGCAGCTTGAAGAAAACCGCAGACCGCTACAAACGAAACGCAAGGCGGAAAAAAGGACTTCTAACGGTTAAATAACATAGTGTAGACGCTAGGTACGGTGCAACAGGTTGGCGGTACGACCGGAGATATGCAAATGTGCTCGGCCGGTGGTCCCCGATGCATTGCGCGAGATACAACACGACATTGTCTTATTTTGATCACTCCCTCATTCAGAGGTGTAGTGAGCATGCATGTTAACAATTCTCCACAATAACCTTGATGGCATAAATGCTAATATCGCTAACTCTCAAATACATGCGCGGAATATGACGGCGAATAAATGTTTAGCATTAATGTGCATAATCCTAGATAGCATTAAAAGCTTTGAAGAACACTATTAATGTCGATCAAATGAATTCACTTTGATAAAGAAATGACATTTATATCAGTGTTTAATTCGTTACCTGGTTCGGAATCAGCTAAAGTGGATTGAATAAATGTTTCAATTTGTAGTATTAAAATTCAAGAGCATTACAAACGAGCTCTCAGAAGATCAGACGATAGGCGGGCAGACTATCTTTTTTCATGAATAGTCAAGTGAGAAGCTTTATAAGGCTGTACCTGCAGAACAAACAATGGGGTCGATTAATAAAACATTCCGTGCTGTTCTTATCTCACAAGCCGTATTGCTTTAGGGCTTCCACACATCCAATTGGTCATTGGCGATCCCGCATTTGACTGTTCGGTCATTATTGGCTACCCTAAGTATGGCTTCGGAGGCAATAAATTTACTCAAATTAGTCACGACAATTTTAATGATGTATGACAGAACGGATAAATATTTGATTAAGACTAACTTTAATCGTCAAATAATAGTCGAAAAATCTGTACATAGTCCATTTGATTTTAATCAAGGAAGTGTAGTGACAAATAAAGTCGCGGATCAAGAAACATCGCGTGCGCATAAGGTTCATGTCTCTGGTCGCCTTACCGACGCGTGCGCTTTCAGCGCACCTTTGTGGGTCACACGGTCAGCGGCTTTCAGATTGTATGTACACCTGTATTGATGGTGATCGTCAAACCAGCAAGTTTATAAGCTTTTGATTAGGAGAGCCCGTACATCGGCGGCCGCGTCCGTGATAGCTTACGACGTGGGTGTGTTTATTAGGACAAACTTATCTACCAGACGAATCTTTGATAGTGATACTTTCCATCGTTTATTTGATAAACTGAGTTTCAATAATCTAAAACAGGTACCAAGATAATTCGTCTAATTAAAAGTAAAAGTCTACTTGGCACCAATTACTCGTATATGTTAATATAAATATGCATAATAAGAAATAAGTGTAAAATATTTTCGTTACGCTTCATGCGGACAACGAGGTCGTATTCAAGAGGCTTAACCGGTTTTAGAGTTAACTATTGAATTACTTCTTGAAGTTCAAATAAGCTTGAAAAAGTATAATATGTAACAATAAAAAGGTTTACAGAATATACATACATAAACTTTTAATAATATCATCACACTTAAAAAAATAATTTTCAAATAAACAAAAATTGTTAAGAATAGTACAAATAATGTCCTGCTATCCGTCGTAGGGTTTCAAAAAGTAATATAGTATACTTTTACGATATACTTATTTAATTTTTATATCTTCTTTAAAGTTAATGAGTAATTTGCCTTGAGTAGATATTAAGGAGCAAAATTGAGTTCCGGTTGAATGACCGATCTCGCTGCGAATCAGTGGATAGTGACCGTGAAAATATGAATGGAAACGATAACATTGATAAAGCAATTTAGGAATTTCTAGGCATTCGGTTCAAGTGAAAAAACCGTCAGTATCGCTTAATCACAATTACTATTTAATCCTTGGCTGGTTTCCGGTTCGAGGAACTAAAATGACTCTTAATTCACAAGTTGACATTCTAGACAAGAAAGATATCTCAACTAGCGTAATAAATAATTTAAATATATTGATGCAATCATTAAAGTAAAAAACGATTTAACAAATACGCTTTTAATACTTGCTAATTTATTCATCTACTAAAATCAACATGTTAATAAAATTATGTTTTTGCAATATTTCATAAATTAAATTTAACACACGTATTGATTGAGGCGACAATATTTTCAAAGTTATCGTTAAAACGTGTCTTATCAGTATTTGTAGCTGGATTGTTATGTAGCAATTATCGGGCAGTAAGGTAGACTATAGTCGTGACCACCGGATCTCGAATCCGCCACTGGTGGCTGGCCTTGGACTATTTCCATGCAGCTTTGTACCGACAAAGGTCAATTAGAAAGTATCTGTGGACACAAAAGGCTCCGCACCGCTCAATAGAGCTGTTTCAGCGCACCTAGCTATCTAGATTCTTGTCTCGAACAGAATTATAGGATAAGTTGAGATTAAGCCGGTACTGTGAACAATGTTAATGCATTTAATAGTATTAATTAAGTGTAACAATAAGTGGTTATCTTGTCCGGCTTTAAGCAAGCGAACGTGACGTTATAAAGTGTTACAAAAGCGTTAAAGAGCGCTAAATTCATCGAACAAAGCATGATGTAACGGCAAGGTCAAGTTCGCAGTCATAAAAATTGATTCAGCACGCATATTTGGGCTGGATAAAGTAGTTTTGATGAATTGATGGCTAAATTATATTAATTGATATTTTTACAACGTTGACGACGATGATAATGATTTCAAACAATGCCTAATTTTGGTAATGCCACAGATATTAGTTCAAGCGTTTAGGTTCGAATAAATCGTTCAGTATTTAACTTGAGTCGGACCGGACCCATTTATGATAATCAATTGGAATGTCTCAGTTAGGGTTCGATACAACTACAAGAGCAATAGGCAAATGCGTGATTTGTAGGCGGCCCGGAAGAACGATGAGCCGAAAATTTAGATTCATGATAAGCGGGGGCGAAGTTTTTTTTCGGATGCCTATAAAATTTCCCGGCTATAACTATGGTGATCGATATTGATCCGTGGGCGAAGAGGTGCGAAGATGGTCATTGATATTCGATTTGATGAGCACATAAAATTAAATAAAACAAACTGGTAGTTATTTAATTAATATCGCGAACACTTTAATATAACTAATGAATACATTCACATTTTGCATTAATTAAGTTCTGTTGACAGCTCTTTGATCCTTTTTACCGTTATGAACAAAACAGCTGCACTCAAAATATAATATAGGAGCCAATTATACTCGTATCTTTAGAATATTGTTTATTACTTCTTACGCAATGGATTGTTCATGCGAGTTAATAATTTGCTTGTAATTGGTAACATCAGTCAAGCGTCACTGGGGAATCACTCCCACGTCGGATCTCACGGAGCTCAGAGCTTGGTAGTAAAGCAAGGAGCTTATTTGGTTACATTGCACAATGAAGCAGAAACTAATTAAAGCCACAATGGCATGCCTACACGTAGTTACTTATTTTCTGCACTTCTGATTTGTTATTTGAAAAACATCTTGTTTTTATTTGACTTGAATTTAACAAAAACTTAATTTACTGTGACTTCGTTTACACTGACAAAAAGTTGAAGAACAGAAATAATTCGTGGGAATTGATCAATTGGATCGTCTTAAAGAGGATTCGTCTCAATCGTGATGTATTAAAATTCCTTTCATATTATCAGACATATCGTATTTCTACAAGGTCGCCATAAATTCACAAGACATTCAATATCAAGATCTTGAAACTAAGACGCGGCCGGGATACGCAACAGTTGGAAAGCTGTTATTTGATGCTGTTGAAGTGTAGGTTCACATTTCTCGGCTCGAAGAAATGAGAACTCCGTCCGGAAACAAGTAACTGATATACAAACAAACAAGATTTATTTCAGGATCAAGTTCGAGATATGATGCAGTTTACGTTATATCCATCCGATATTCTGTACTATGGAGAGGATGTGTACCTATATAAATACTAGTTAAGACTGCTAGTCGTAAAATCAATATGGGGATTGATTAAGGATTTCATCAAGCAAAAACGTCCAATGAATAAATCATCATGATTTAAATTATGATGATGACACCATACGGTGACAACTTCTTTATTTTGGAAATTGTATTTTAATTTGATTGAGTATTTTGTATCACACGTATTTGGATTAAGAAATTTATGACTATGAGAAACGTCACATTAAATGGATCAGGTTGCCATTTTCTGTTGGTAAATCCCAAACGTTGGCGTCGTGAGTATGTAAATGCGATATGAAGAGGATTTGTCTCGAAAACTTGTATTCTAGGCTCAAAAATGTAATTAAGGCTTTTAGCATGTTCATTCAAGCGGCAGAGCTACTAAATTTTATTTAATGGATACTGGACAGAGTTCTTATCTACCTACTTAATCGCATTCATCGTGGGTGCTCGCGAAGGCTATTTTTTATGCGATGACTCACAAATGCAAGCTCTACTCTAATTGTAACTTATGTTCTGCCTTGGTTTCACGCGCTTTATCTCATACCAAAGACTTCATTTTATAATTATGTAATATCTGAAGACTAACAAATAACTCAGACTGACTCAGATGTTACGAAATCCGAATAATTGTTATAATACTATCACATTTTTTAAATTCCTATTGTACGTATATGACGATTAATATTATTGTAACACTGTTTAAATCGTACTTAGTACTATGTTTAGCGTCTTTTATTTTGTTTCAATGTACACGTAAGAGTATCATTATTCCATATTATCGGTCTTAAGGTCTTAAATATTTAAAATATTGCTGAAATGGTATGTCATATTTCAATTATACATATGCATATTATCATCTTATAATTTACTCCGTAAATGTAGTTACGAACTAGTTAATGAATGGTTCGTGTATAAAATTGCCCGGAAGATATTACGCAAAACGTGTAAAATAATTACGAACGCCGTGCACGTTGAGCTCTTAATGTTTATAACGTGATGAGAATTAGACTACATTTAAAATGTGACATTGAAAAATATTCGCCTTCGTAAATTATACTAGAAATAAATAGACAGACAAAAAAAAACTAAATTTAATTAAAATATTAAGTTTATTCAATTTCGAGGTTTATTTTTTTATTAGACTGAAATAGCAAACGTACATGCAGTCCACCTGATGGTAAGTGAATATGGCCGGTAAACCCATGGTCATCTGTAAGCAACTTCATATAGAACAGGCGTTCTTTGTGAAGCCGATCACGGATTGCGTGTCGCTACTTCCGAGGACTGAGATGGTCACCTCATGTATAAGTGAGCCGGCAACCACACCCTAGAAATAAGTGTAGCATTGGTACTTTCCCGTCAAACTACACTGGTTCTACCACCTGGATTATTGGAATCGGATGAGATTAAGATTCTGTAAGGTTTTCAGATTAATAAACCAAGTGTTTATTTAAAGAAAACATTAAGAACGTCCTTCATAAAAGATTTGTTTATAAACCTGGTAACCTCGATGTGCCCAAAAGCGTGACGGTAAAAATAAGACAAAAACTCAGTACAGTATTTAGTTTCACAATAAAACTAACTTGGAAATTACAGCCTTGTCTCAACAAAGAGTAGAGGTAGTTAAGCTAGGAAATATTTATGTAATGGCGAGGAAGTAAGCACTTACAGTAAATAGGAGACAACCATAGAAAGTGAAGTCAGTTTCACAAACTATTAGGTGCAAAGAGTAAATGGTCACAAGGTAGATATAACATAGAAATTATTACGATAGCAATGACTATATATTACATTACTAATTGTATAAAGGTATAATATGTACTTATCTTAAAATACAGTTTTCGGCGAAGAATGATACCCAAAGCATTTCATAATCTCATATATGATAAGACATAGTCGGACATTGATTATGACATACCTAGTCCTAAAGATAGGTAGAAGAACAAATTGTTTCAAATTAATTAGTCAAACTAATTTTGAAATGTACGTTTTTGGGAAGAAATCGCATATCACTTATCGTTTATTCGTCACATGTATAACCGGCGAAGAAAATACTCATTAGGATGTTACAATACTCATATTGTTTCCGTTTTTTGCATTGAAATTACAGAAATTGAACGTCTTGGCCATGCCATGAATGTTGTGATTATCGTCGCTTCCCTCAAATAACTTTTTATTTACGCTCTTTGTAGGTATCCAGGTCCGAAACGTCGTCTTTCATAGTAGGCCAGGTCGCTTAGCGTGGTAAGGGCTATGCTTTGATTATTGTAACGGGACATGATAAGCAACAATGGAATCCGTAGATGAACGCTTACCGACATAGCTCTCAAAATATGATGCTGAAGTGGCAATGGGCTGGCCACATCGGTATGACTGATAACTAATGGATAAGAGGAGCCCTTGAAGGGCGCCCACGTATAAGCATAAGAAACACAGGTGCCCCCGACCCGGTGGACTAGTGACCTGAAGAAGACAGCGACAAATCGTTGAATTCAGAAGGCACAGGGCTGTTTGAAGATGCGATATTAAGTAGGGACATTCAGGGGCCTATGTTCAGCAGTGGAGTTCAAATGGTTGATGGATAGACAGAATGTACTTAACTATGAATATAATACGTAGTAGAAACTAATTAGGTTAGCTCTTGCTAGGTATCGAATAAACACTTAGTCGTCATTATCGTTTTCGGTTATTTAATTGGATCGTGTGCTTATGTGGGCTTTCTTTAAACCAATTATTATAAAACCACTTATAAGTCACGCGGCAAGATTAATTATTTTATCGATAACACATTTGCGATGGTACACTAACCTGGAATCATTAGATTCTATAACAGAGCTGGTTACAAAACCAGCTAAAGCAATAAAATAGAAACGTATAGAGGTTACGGTGTTAGTGAATTAGCATCGATACGATTATTTATATGACTGGTATAGGTCAGGTATGTTAGTCTTAATGCTTTTACTTTAACGTGTTTGCATTCTTGGAGAGATTATTTTTAATGCTATTTTTATGCGATGGAAATAAACGGTCAAGCTGTTTGTCTGATGGTAAGTGGTCATTGCCACTGTAATCAATTTGAAATGAAACAGAAGAATCAATTTAAAATTATCTATTAAACGTTGTATCTATTAGAGTTGAAGTTCGAAATTTTATTTGGAAGTATTTTTGGAGATATCTATCTTATTGTTATATTTTATTATGATTATAATCAGAAATATTGTAATCAATTTATTTTGTTTAGTAAGTTATTTTTACGTTTTATGACTTTTCGTATTACTTTTTTATTACGTATGAATTTTCTTAATTCATCTTTTACTTGTGATAAAGAAGTGGGCTGAATTCTAAAAAAAATGCGCTTTTTAGTGATACATTTAGAAGTATTAATCTATATCTTAAAAACTATTGAATCGATTTTGATGAAACGTGCACTGTTTTCTCTGTCGGGGTTAATGATCATAAATCAATTAACAGTTCTGAAAACAGCATATATAAAATTTTTGAAGCCATCAAAATATTACAAAATATTTCAATTGATATAATGATTGATATAATCTCGTTTTCCGTTAATAATGTTTACAATAATAACACATGAAAAGATACATCATGAACAGAAAATGTAAGTAAATTTTGTCAAATTGTAAACTTTTAGTTAAAATACATTTAAGCATACATCAGAAGCAAATATTGTAACTCAATACCAAGACAAGTTACTTTGTAGCCGGTAATGAAATGAGTGTAATCGGAAACCTTAGGTCAAGTACTTGACAAGTCTTGTAATGTGCCTACGGTTAGTATTATTTACATGAATCATATACATAATAATATTTTCAGTCAAGTGAAAACTTATCTATTTTTGCAGCATTATAAGTGGAAAATAATAAAGTAAATCACTGATTAAATAGAGAAGAAAAGATAATGATTTTAGGGAGAGAGTGACTTATTGATTTTTGACTAAATTTAATGACGATGGCCTGAGAGATAGGTACCTACACGTATTTCGTTGATCGTAGATTTTATACTGTAAGTATGCGTGTATAATTAATTTGCCTAATTCTAAAATCAATATAATAATGATAATGATGATAAATATAATGACTTTTGAGATATAAAAATGTTAATACTAGACAATTTTGCCTTTCTCACGAACTTTTGCCAATAAATTACTGGGTGCGGCACTTATATGGCACCAAAATGTCTACGGTTCTGGTCTGTCCAAGACATTAGTCGGTATTGGTCAGGTCGGCGTCCGCGTGTTCGTGTAGCATAATTTAGGAGATTTCCGTTTCTCATGGCTTGTTATGGCGGGGGCAGGATGACGGCATGCGATGACTCATGCTCGACAGGGCTCCATTCACCCACAGCATCGTTTCCGTTACTCAGGGGTACGGAACGGGAGTGGTATGGAGATTTGAGAAAAACAGTTAACCATAGAAATCTAATTGCACCAGTTGAATGGGGATAAGACGACAAAGACATTAATATCAATATAATAATCTTGATAACAAATAATTTATTCAAACAGATTCATTATGGAACTAAAAATCATATTATTCTAACCTTAGTATTTTTTGCATAATATTTTGCAAGTCTGCATAAATTTCTTGCCCTTGCAATCAAGTACTGGAGTTAATATTCAGTCAAGAGGGTTAAATAATTTTGTTACAATCGCTTCATATTAATATTTTTGAAAACGGCAGGAAACCAAACTCATTCAATTTCTAACCTAATTTGATAAATTCCATAATATTTTTAAAGGCACGTGAAATATAATCATCGATAGACTTGCTATTATTATTTTTATTGTTTCTCATAAGAGCAGAGCCACGCCCAGCAGTGGGGCTTGTGATTGATTTGAAGATCCTTAAATTGCCTAATAAGCAAGCCGATTTTAACGTTCACTCACCTTGGGAGTGAAAATAAGAAGCTATGAATGAACTGGCATTAGCGTGACTCACTTCTCTGACGTCATCCCAACCGCCATAATCCCATATCAATGTTTACTAATGGTGATATTGAAGTATCTGTACCTAATATTGATGAAGACCATAAAGATCAATGAAATAAAAAGTATCATAAATATCAAACTCAAGTCAAATAAATCGAAGTTCTGTCTGTTATTGCAAAATAACTGCTTATTTTAGCTAAAAATAATTTCCATACACTAGCAAAGCAGATTAATACGGTTTTACTATCACATTTTTTTCAGTTAGGTCGCGCAGCAAAATCCCTGTCTCCTCCAAGCCTGCCGTAACGAACTTCGTTCCAAAAAGAAATACTTTTCCTTTTCATTATGTTCCATCTGATAAACAGAGAGGATATGGAGATGGATATGGATTATGGAGTACATAAACTTTATACTTCTACTACTTCAGATAACCCAAAATTAATTAGCAAAAAATAAATATGCACATATCCACTACACACACAAATCTTCTTTTCCATATACGATTCTGGAAACAATATTTCGAAGTCACAAGACACATAATACATTTTCCGTCACTGTAATTGGCTATAAAATGTATTATTATTCATTGATACAGTACGTCAAGTCTGGAACGCGGCAATAAAACAAATTTGGAATCACTTACGGTGGATAAGTCTTACAAAGTTGCGAGGAATTTAACGGTCCATCTGACTTGTAGCGTATGTGTAATGATACGTGTAATGCTACTGACGATTATCAACCGATGCGTTTTGGTATACTTGTTACAGAAGTAGCATACAAGTACGGAACATATACAAACGTTGTTTTTAATATTACTAAAAAGAAATAAAAACAAGTAAGCAGTCTACCTGAAAATACTGCTGCCCATGATCACCTATAATCAATTGCACAATTAGAATCCTATTTGAGTTGACTACAGGGCGTTGCAACGACACAAAACTAGAACCCCTCGTATGGCTCCCTTATTTAAATCTTTAAACCAGAATACATCACTGCCTAATAATGTTTTATAAGGCAGACATAGATATAGCAATAATCAGTATTATACGATAATATATTCGGAATTCAATCACAAAAAATATCAGAACTTATCAAATCAATAAGTAAAGCTACATTAGGAAAGGGCCTTTTTTCGTAGTAATTTTGCTCGGATAAATTATAATAAGTGTGTACAGAAAATCGTACGTGTAAGTTGGCAAAAATGTTTATTGTACTTAGTTAATAGTTTATCTAGTCCTCAGTTGACCTGATAATTTTAAAATGTAATGTGGTTTGACTTCAAATCATCACAAATACTATCGCTAAAAGTAACATTTCAAACACGTTACTTATCATTTGCATGGTGTAGACAGAGATAAAAAGCTAATTCAAAACTAAGATGAACTGAGTCAGTTTCATAAGAAGCTCTGAGAAAACACTCAAATAAATGATTTACGATTATTTCAAAACATTAGTTTCAGTCACTTTAAAAACAACTTTCATCCTATTTAGTAAACTGCAGTAGTTGATAATTTGTATTTACAATAAATAGATAAAACCACTTAGAAGCTTTTAACCGTTACATCATAGAACTATTTAAAATGGTATGAGAAAGTGGGTTAATAACAAAATGTAAACACTGTCACGACTTAATAAATCACCAGATATAAATAACAATTAAAAAGCTTCACAAAGAAGACTTCTCTAATAACAAAATAAGAAACTTGTATAATGATGTAAGGACAGTTTAGACGATATGAATATGAAATCGTTGGTGCCATTTCAAGTTCTGATTTGAAGAGCAAAAGAAAAGCAAATGTAGATATCAGACGAAATTAACATTTAATAAATGCCTACAAAAACTGTTTAAGATCTCAAGCAGAGTATTTATCACTAAGAACAAGTGTAAAAACAATTCTTCACGTTACTTAGGCAGAGAGAATTTAAAGAAATGAAATCTTGATCTTATCAGAGTAATTATGAGAGACATATGAGAAATATTATACTGTAGGCATCTACAGGAAATAGCGAAATTCAGAATACTAACAAAAATAAATTGATATAGGAATAGATAAAAGATCTGTTAATAATAAGCAAGTAAACATGTTCATCCCTTTTGCGTGTCAACACAGTTCTGTAATATCAAAATAATGATCAATATAAAATGATTGCAGAGAAAGTGACTGTTGAGCATTCAAACTACGAATAATAAGGGGTATCGCACATTATCACAATTTTGCCAGGAGAAAGTGATATTGAAGTGTGTCAAATTCTTTCATTACGTTGACTATGTTTTGTAGTGCTCTTACTGCAACCGGTCAGATTGATGAACTGAAAAAGTGGATTGAATTATGAGGTCAAAAAAAGAAATAACTATGTTATCATTGCAAATAAATAAAATTAATTAACAGACGAAGGAAACACATTCGAGACATTTTTAGAATTACCGGTCAAGTAACAAATCTATACATCGCTTATTTATTAAAAGGCTATATATATTCTATATATATTAAAGGCTATGTATATAAAATGAAAAGTTGACGAGTGAAACGAAGGGTTAATTTATGAGTAATCGTGATATCTAACAACGATTAGCTATCAATAAAGATTGTGATTACGGAAAAGACCATAATCGAAAGCTATCAATAAATAAACTGTTGTAACTTAACAGGGAAGTGTGAAAAGGGACTCATAAATATTCCGAGTGGTCTTATGTGGTGATATCAACGATAATATATTTATAGCTATCGCCAGTCAATATTTGTTCGTAACGGTCTCATACGGATATTGAGAGGTAACGGACCAGGCTTTGATAACGATTTTGATTTTATATTTTATTTCGTTGACAGATTTACTTAGGGATAAGATAAACTAGCAGTAATCCTTATTTCATACACACGTTTTGTTAATCTTGAAGACCACAGAATTCGTTTCTAAAACAGTAAACATAAATCTTTATTTATAAATATTTATTTTAATGAATAGACAAAAAGAAGAAAAGGATAAAGTATTGTAAATGTCATAGTAATCTTAGAAAGAGACACTCAGATCACTAATACTATAAAATCAGTATAAGGGTAAATGAAATATGTCTTCAAGACCAAATTTATCGAAAGTCCATTACGTAAGATGCTACTAACAGTGAACAGATCTCTGAATGTAAACCTTAGGAATCGTGTGTAACGAACGAAACAGTGCAGTAGAGTAAACATGGCAGTGTAAACAAAGCTATAGGATATACTCATAACTCACATGTTATTTTCGACGGTTTGGTGCTGTTTAAACCATACTTTTTGACAATTGGAGTCCACATTGTAGATTCTAAATAGAATCTAATTCTATTCTAATTCTAAATAGAATCAATGTGGACTCAAATTTAAAGGTAGTAGAACCTTTTGTGGTTCGATTTCGGAAACACCACCGCCACACTTATTTCTGTCAAATAAAAGCGTTGCTGTTTTTTGGTCTAAGGGTGTGGTAAGGGAGACAAACATATCCAAGGTGTTCCACCTTAGTCCTCAGGAGTAGCACCTTACCAGTGTCCAATCGTAGGTAAGACTCTGATCTTACATATGTCCATGGGCGGCAGAAGCCACCATCAGATGGACTGCATGCTCGTTTGCTTCTACAATATTATAAAAAAGACACATTTTTATCTGAATTTCGTCGTTGGCATATCGGCGTGGTAATTATAGCGGCGTGCAAATTGTCGCAAGAGAAAATAAATCCTAATAAAAAATAAAATAAAAGGTTTTAGATTTGTTGAAATCTATTATAGGCTGGCTTATATAAAACACAGTTTTTTCGTCATGATTTAGCGTAATATTACGTTG
>DWLI01000667.1:0-19479 GCA_018249915.1 Cecropterus dorantes dorantes | reverse complement strand
ATCTATATTTTGTGGACATAACGAGACAATATTATAATTTATCTAAAAATAATAGTGACAATTTTACATTTATGTACAGCAGAGTTTACAAATTTGTACATTGAATCAAGTAAATCAGAACAAGGAACCTAGTACAATCAACATAATAGATTAATCGTGTTTTTAAATAAAATGACATATAAAAAGACTAATTAGCCTAATTATCATTAGGAAAATATTTTTCATATTGTTCTAATAAAAGTAAGTGAATAGTATGTCACAATTATATGATTTGTGTTTGTAATATTTAATATATTTTAATTTAGCTTTTAATGTATTTTTATACGTTATGTTATAATACGTTGTATTTTTATTTTCTATTTCTTGTCTAAAATGAAGAAAATTATCCAAAAAAAATATTATTTAATTAGTTAGCAACCACGGTATATATGTTTTTTTTGCATTTTTTTAGAAGTGTTCATTATGTATACCTAGTAAGTGTGTTTCTCACTTAAAATGTGAAATGAATATCAATAAAAACTCACTTACGGTTTCTTCAAAAAAAAATCTGTCTAAGTCTGCACAACCTACTCAAATAACGTAGACAATGAATAATGTACGGTCAAATTATTTAAGTATATTTTGAGATATTAATATGGGACGTGAATTACATTTTATCCATTTTTTTACAAGTTTATATAAGACAGTTCTGGTATTTGTATAATATATATATGATATATAATTGCCTCTTTCACATTTTTGTAGTAAACTTTCTAATTAATTATCTTTCCAATAAATTGGGGAAATTGGAATGTAATTGTGTCTTTTTTGTTTCGACAGCGACAGAACTCATATTTTGATCTGTATTTGAAAGATATGAGGTTTCATAACCACATCTTCACGTAAAGAAAAGCTTCACTACATACTACTGCCACCTATACGAGGTCGATTATAGAAGTCTACGTCCCCATTACCATTAGGGGCTCTACATACAACCTTGTTGCGTCTTATGAATAAAATGATGGTACATTGTTCAATTGCATATAATGGTGTAAAAATCATACTAATACAGGTTGGACGTCATAGTAATATCGAGTGCGCAGTACTCAATGCGCAAACATGTTTACCGGCGCGCACTCAAAGTTCAAGGCCCCGGCCGCGACCACTGCGGAACAATGTACTTTCCATGTGGAGGTTCCCTCGAGGACAAATAATAACAAGTCAACATGAAACGGTTATTTTCCAACTATTATTAGCATTTGAAATACTCGCGCATACATTAATATCTCGTCGCGATAAAGTGCTACATCATTACATCACTTTGTCACGAAGATCAGTGATATGGCTCTTTGCTTTACACGAAAGGCATGAAATAATATTTTTTAATCGTACGCAGATAGGGAAATTGATAATGATTTTACGGGGCTCGGCAAACATCTAAAGTCGCACGTTTGTAATTGTAATCTATATATAAATGATATTTAGGTATCTGTTTGTGATTTTCAAGTAAACGATTATTTTTAAACCCTTAAAAATTAAAATAAGACTAAAATAATATTGCGTCAGAATTATTGTTTGTGTTAATTTTGGAAATGGCTTAAATAAGACAGAATTGTGATGCTATACGTGTTTTTTGCTGCTCTACCGTTAAGTAGAGTAGAGTAGAGTACCCCTCAGCTAAGTAGCAGGAAACACTATACCGATTTTTTTACTAGCTTGTAACAATTTTATCATTTAGATAGATTGGTTTTAATGTTTAAGATTTTAGAATTTATCAATGTGACTTAGAAACAAATTTTAATTAAAATAATTATATATTATTAACTTGTAATTAAATAACTTGTCTTTTTAAAACATTTACTCTACAAATTTGGTCTCAAGTGACCGATATTTTAAACAAATGGATACATAAAATATTTGAATGTACGTGTACCTACAGAATAATAATATGTTTGACATTGGCCTATTAACTAGGTACTGACTAAAATTTTCTACATATACCTCTTCAATGACACCTCAAGTAAAGGTATTATCAATTAAGCAAATTTAAAGTTTTATAACTGGACTTATGTATGATGGTATGATATTGATATCAAATACATTATATGTATAGTAGATAGTCCTCAGATATTAAACACGCACTGATACATACATGTACATCAACACTTCTAATGGTCCTCGGGTCTTTACTATATAGTCTAGACTAGCCATAATGCGGGACTGGTCACTCAGGCATACTATGTGGCGACATCGCTGTATATAATAAGTAGTATTGCACATTCATTTATTGTTTGGGTAGTGGAGCAGACGTTTTGGGTTTCTGTATAAAGTAAAAGCTACACAAAGCTGCTTCATGTATGATGGACTACATTGACCACATGCCAGAACAAGCCGATGGCCATATTTATCCTATCATGCCGTGTGATCTTAATTAACACAAGCCCTTTCTCCTCGTGGATATCGTCGAGATACGCAGCACCATCTTCCTAGTTCAGACAGTACTATTTGTGACTATAGGCAAAAATCCTATGCGGCCTATTTCTGAAAATGAACCTTATAAAGAAGACTTATAATCTTTTTTTATCATCTGGATCGAAATACGTACATAAATTATAGATATATGAACATTAAATTGATTGCTAAGTATATATAATTATGAACCATTAGAAAAGCATGCACTCGGTGTAATGTGGTCTTTGACATCCAAAAACTCAGAATAACACAGCAGTCCTAATTACCGTCGACAATTAAGTAGAAATTTTCGCAACCTCTTAAAGTTTGGTTCATAAGACCACACTTATTAAACCAAACACTAGTGTATTAATTAATTAAACTATAATTATGTACGATATAAGAATTACAAAAAAACCTTACAAAAATCTACGTGTCGTAATTAATATCGCAAAGCAATAAATAAAATAGAAAAAAACGAAAATAATTTCTTATTTAATAAATTAACAAGCGCTAAAGAAAAATATAGTGAGAAACCCTGCAGTTCTGTAGCTGATAGCTCTTAACAGAAGTTTTCAAGAGAATGTAAAATCTACCAATCCGTACTTGGACAGCGTGGCGGCCTATAGTCTAAAGCTTTTTCATTTCAGCAATAAACTAGTGGGGTCTAAGTGCCAAATGAAGATAATAATGGCATACCAATGCCACAATGTTTTGCGCGTAAATAAATCTTCTCTTCCCACATCCATTTTCCCTGTTCATGCAAACATGTATCGCAAAATAGTTTCAAGAAAAATCGAAGGTCAAGCGAACATTGGCAGTCACCTTGGATTCATTTTTGAACTAGAGGTCACGTCTGGCATTCAAGAGGACTGATTTAAATTACAATAGGTAAATTACCTTTATAATGTAAAACAGAACTTAATTCAAGAACAAATGTTTCAGGAAGTAATGTGAAGAGAGAATAAAGATGGTAAAACATTGGTTTAATTACGGTAGCACCGTCATACCTATTTTTGTCTAATCAATGTGTTCTGGTTAAAGAGTGTTGTCAGGTAGAATTACGTTAACCAATTTTAGTATGGATACAAATGGATTGCTTAATCGATTGATACCCCAATTTCATAAATATATGCATACATATAGTTGATACATATATTTCACAAAAAACACGGAAAATTAATGAACAAGTGAATTATAAAGGAAGAAACGGAGTGGTAATTCTTAACAGTAGTACTGTTGGGTTTGATCAATTTAGAAAATATTAAATAAGCTGTATTATTTGTATAATATTATTTTTGAATATTTTTAGATTTTTATGGTAAAAACTGAGCCTTAGAATAGAGAGGCACGTTACGAGATAACACTCATATACTTTACATATACATTTTATTCAAATAAATTATTATGTTGTCGATGCTGGAATAACAATAATCAAATTATATATGAGTACGTAAACGACATCCGTATATAAATAGGCAAAGACAAAATGTAGTTCATTTCCTTTTTTACCTTTGTTTCTCATCGGCTTTTTAATTTGGTTATTTGTAAGTTTTAGAATCATAAATAGTAAAGTGAAAACATACAAATTCATATATTTTCCTTAAATTATGACTGTGGTCGAATTTCGATTACATGGCGGATACTGATAAATGCGATATTATAATTCTAACACAAAAAAATCCTTGTTAAAAATTAAATATCACGAACAACAGGGAGATTGTTCATGCGGTTGATCTCCTGACATTGGGTGGGTTTCCTGTCTATTTACATTGCTATAGGTTGCCTTCACACAAGCAGGTTAAGGCCGACTGAACACTGTGTGATCTACAAGAACATCGATATTGCTATTGTACGAAATAAATGAATGAAATGTTTAAAAGATATGTACACCTGGTTTTAAGGCTAAGAATACATTTTAATTACTCGATTAATTATAGAACTTGTTTTTACAATGTTTTTAATGAAATGAGATTGCTTGGATCTTTGATTGGTATGATTGTAATTTAAAACAAGTTCAAAATGAGACATTGTATATTTTTTGTTATTTACTCTTCATATTGATGAGATGTGACGTTTATTAAACCGTTACATTGTTATATGTCGATAGTTTTATGGTAACAATCTGATTACTGGCCTAATTCAATTTATCCGCAAACTATGAACTTGACCTAGAAACGCAAATAATCGAATATAAGGGTTATTGAAACAAGATTAGGGGCGGTGTGTTGCGTCAGTCACGGTAACTCGATACCGGTACGTCACACGCTGGCCGCGCGGTGACGGGCGCCGGGCCGACCCTGACTCTTGAAATAGTCTTCCGCATTAACGCCGAGAGCGAAAATATCGCATGATGCTGCCACAAGGCCGCTATAACACTCCACCCCCGGACGCTCCTTAAAAGGAATTAAAACGACACAATAAATTTACAGCGAACATCAAAATTTTATTATTCGCGTAACCGTCTCTAAATAAAATTGCTTAGAACAACCTTATGTCTGCCTATAACTATGTAAATGTACGTTTTCGATGTAAACCGGTTTAATTTGAATGATTTCATACAAATAAGACGTCAATCTTGTTTTGTGATCTTTATTTATTGTAGCAGGTCTTACAATGTAGAGCTTTATTAGTATAAATGTATGTTTTGGGCCTTTATTAATTAGATACTGACAGCAACTGACAATCTACCGTAAGAGTCTCAGACAATGCCAGATTAGCAATGTACGGTATCTCGTTGTTTCATAGTAATTTTTCAGTATATGTACATTGAATCAAAGACAGCTGTAGGCAATCCTGCCGTGGAAACTGGTGTGTTCGTCTCCAAACTCTAGAGTTTAACTACGCACAAGGCGGCCATCCAGGAGGGAGGAGAAATCTTCGAAGTAATCTATTTAGAGTGAAGAAATCTCAAATATCTCGATTTTTACCACAGAAGGTATTAAGGTTACCGAAAAGTATTATAGGTACAGACATTTTTACAGACAATGCCTAAGGTACATAGATGCATTATCTCCGTTCGAATGGATTTACAGACAGTTATGAATAACACGCAGTTACTTTACGAATAACTTATGACACTTCCTAGTACCTAGACAGCAAGGTCTGTCTGTCTGCTGATCTTATTTTATATTTACATATAGGTTATATGTACATGACAATAATGTAAGTGAATGGAATCCAATTTTGCTTCCGCCCTATTGTGATATTCATTGTCAAAAGTAACAAAATTGAATTTAGTACTGAGATAATTGTATTTAGTAACAAACGAGGCGTAACATATCTACTTAAACAGGTAATAATATCTTAATATCTTATATCATAAAGGCCAAAGTTTGTAGGAATGTATGTATGTATGTTACTCTTTCACGCAAAAACAACTGGACGTATTTCGCTGAAATTTGGCACACACTTAGTTTACGACCTTTTTTTATCGCTGAGAAATCCTCATGGATCCCCTTCTACCCAGGGGTTCAGAAGGGGACTCCTACCGACTCAAACTCCGCGGCGTTCTTTTAGACGTTCGGTGCCGGGTCACGAGAATGCCTGCCGGGCTGCGAATGTAATGCTTACCATTACATTCGCAGCCCGGCAACGTCAGCCGGCGCTGGTGTTAACGCCAGCCACGTCCCGGGAGGAAGAGGCTCCTCTCAATGCCCCTCCCCCCACCACGACAAGGCGTGCTCCAATTTTGGGGGGAGTTAGTTTACGATCTGGATTAACACAGAACACTCGTTACCGTGGAAAGCGTGATCCAAAACGGACGAAGCCGCGGGAATATTCGAGTCAGTCGGATGGATCTCTTGTAGCTATTTATTATGTGACGATATACCACTACATAATATACCAAATATGTAGTGGTATATTGTGGTAGAAATTATAATTAAAATGTTTACAGTTATCAATAATTTAATCAAGTAGCATTATGTCGGCTACACAATAGTATGACTGAGTTACATGGTCTATTAGAATTGCAATGTTAGTAATAACTTTATGCATAGACGATATATGCAAAAGGAGGTGGCCATGCCAAATGTCGCAACGATACTGGCGCCGAACAAGATGCGTGAGATGTTGACAGATATATAAAAATAAATAACGCTTTCTACGCTCATAACTAAGACTATAATAATTTTTCCTTTGAGGGGATTGAAGTCTAATCTAGAAATAATAATGGGGTGATTTTATAGGTGCTTGAATCACCCAAAATCTTTAGGGCTCTACTTGCAGCTAACCAACTCTGATTATACCGTTAATAAGACTTGGTTGCTTAAGGTCGCTTTCTACATTTATAGCCCCACATTAGGACTTTCTCCTGGGTTGTGAGTACCATGGACACACAAAGACGAATATACTAACACCTAGACCTAGAACAGAATCTAAATTCATCATTCAGAGGTCTGTCTGGCCGAGGATCGAACCCGGAACCCTCTGCGCGACAGATCGGTATGACGACCGCTCCGCCACGCGGGTCGTCAAAGAGGTTTCAGAAGAAAGGATTTTAATGTCAATCCCTTGGAGTCAGGATTATATTCATAACCTACATAGATTCTCTATGTCTAAGATATCATGGACACAATGATAACTACACAAACTTCTGTATCTACGACTTAATTTATCACAAAATAAGATTGCAACTGATATAGTACTAGTTAAGGGACAATCTACCTAACAGATTAAGTCAATTATAGATACATTGCTGTCTCAAGTAAATTTTGTTCTATCATACTTACCAGAATTAACAGTGCTATAGGGTTTTATATTAAAAAAAAACATGAAACAATCAGAATGACAATATATATTTACTTCAATTATTTATTTGGAAAGAGAACATAATTAGTGCATTTATTTATGGGTGCCCGTGTTTAATATATTGCCAAAATGTTTAAATGCTGTGCAACATTGTATTTCTTGTACACATTTAGAATTTCAAAACATTTACTTTTCCTAGTGCCAAATGATGTTTTGCAAGTTGGTAGTTTGTCCCGATGAAAAGCGTGATTATTATTTAAATTTATAACAATATCTTTATAATAATCAATAGTTCAATCAGTTCCTGAGGAAGCATTTTGGCATCTTTAACTCTTAAGCACCTTAAAGTTGTGTGTCTGTTTAAGAGGAATTTTGTAGAGTTACGTGAAGTTACTAGGAAAATTACGATTAAGGTAAAACCCTATTTTAGAAAAAAAAAGATTAAGACAACTAAAACGACATGATGTTCAATCATTAATCTTTGGAATCCTTATTAGAAAAAACGTTTCCTGTTAGCTGTGCAGCTGCATTCGGTGACTCGTAAGGTGACTTAAAAGGAGTACTTCGATCATAATATGAGTTTCCAACGTGCGTCAAGTGCTGTATCCTTAGTATATGTTCATCTTATTTCATCGAAACAGTCATTGTTGATGTGTATGTTCATACATTGAAATGTTGGCGCCACGTTTTTGTACTTTGAAATTATGGAATTAAACAAAAACAATTACTGTTTTAATGGGAAATAATAAACTCGTACTAAGGGTGGTGCGGTCACGTTGCGGCGACGTGCGGCGGGCACGCAGCGAGACACGTGTCCCCGCGCGATAACCGTCGTTTTGTCGCAGCTCACAATCAACATCATGCCGTATTAAATGACGTTTACTCACCTTGTTAACAAATATACGACTAAAACAGTGAAATTGTGGCGAAAGATAATTAAAAAGCTAATCTATTTATTATTAAGCGAATTACATGAATCGGTCCAATAGCTTTCAATATATTTTTATATTACATAGAAGTGACGACAGAGAATGTCCTCGTCGGATTTACAGCTGTCATCCAAGGACATCCGAAATAAAACCCACATACAATACTAAATGAGTTCGGCCGTTGACATCCCTGGGGACTAATTTTAAATGCTTCGTATAAGTTTCTATACCTTGATCCTGTAAAGGATTTATATTCTGCATCATTCATTCTTGTACTTAGCAACGTTTAGCACTGTTATTATGCTACATTCTGTCGTTAAAGTAGTGACAGTGGTACATCTGTAACAAAATCTAGAAGAGTGTTATAATATTTTCTGAAGAAGAGCAACAATAGACAGAATGGCACGGCAACAGTAAGGTAGATAGATAATCCGCAATCAAAATAGTTCTACTAATACAAAATTTTACAGCTTAGTTTAAGATTGATTGTGTTTGTTCAAGCAAAAGCTATTTACAATGTTATTAAATCTTCCTCCGAGACACCAAACACTTTTAGCATATTTATGAAGACGGGCAATTTGTTCAGCAATCAACTGAAAATTTTATTTTTTTATTTCGAGATAAAATCGGCTTTATGTTTTTAAATTCAGAAATCATAAATTACAAACAAATTCAGCTAAATAAGCAATGACGCGACATCAATTTTCTTCTGAGATGATAATATTAAGCTTCTACTTAAAATAAAAAAGAAACAAGTTTATTCGAATGTTGCGTTCGGTCATCATTTAATTTGTGAGTGTGTTAGGTTGTTTGTCATTGTAAAATATACGATGACGCTCGAATTAGAAGCAATAAATTGTAAATATTGACGTGTCGCAACGTTTACATTGCATTAGAATTGAGGTCAGTGACCAAAGCTTAATTGAGTTTCAATTTGCATTGTAACGTCAGGCTAAGTATTGAATTGCACGAGAATGTCAAAAATCCATGCATTTAAGCATTTTCGTTTATTTAACGTGTCATATACTTATTAATTAGAAACCCAAGCGTAATAAATAAAATTATTAACAATTTGAAAAATGGTACTGTTTTGTTTTTGAGAATTCACCGATAATTTATTTGCGGCCATTATGGAATGGCAGCCATTTTAATTTTTGTAGTGTATGTGTATATGTGTGTGTATGTGTTAAACTATATACATTACTAAAATATTTCCATAAGTGAGTTCAATTAGTAGACACAAAAAGCACTTGAAAAAAACGCATGTTTTAACATTTTTATCACCTTTTGTTTCAACTTTAACATTTCATTTTCATAATGACCATTATCAATACAAAAATGATAAACAATATTTATGGTGATTCTACGACAAATTACACAGCATTAAAGGCTGACAACCATGACCAGACTCTCTGTGTATGTTATGTAGACTTATTAATTACTAGGTAATTTCTGTATGCTGTTTAGCTAATAGAAAATTCTATAATATATTGTTGTACAAGTGTTATTACTCGTAATATTTTTAGACAATTGGGATATCATTATAATCATTTAACCTGTGCGGCATTTACATATTTATTTGTTATCTATAATATTAGATAGCTATTTAGTTCAACATATAGACAGACAATACTTATTATAATAAGTATTACGATGGATGCCGCTGGAGCGATCAACGACGCGTGTCTTCTCGGCCAACTGCCGTGACCTACATTGATGATGATTGTATGTAGATTTTAAAAGACATAACTCAAGCGAACCGAGAGTGCGATGACAGCTTCCATCCGTTTTCTCCGCCCATTGTACCAGTAATGTCTCCGATGAGCTCGTTGGTGCCGGTCGCCGCACCCTCGACACGTCATAGAGAAATTGAGGTGATACACGTGCTTTCTGCCCTAGTGGCCGACAAGATATCTGTTATAATTTCACGGATATAAAGTTAAGGTGCATTTATACAACCTAATTTTAATTAAATAACATTCAATAAAGCCCTTGATAATTATAATATTTGAGCAAATTAATACGTAGGTATACGAATATATGTTTTAACATGTTTCGTTCGTAATTAAAAATATTGAAAATACTCTGTAAAGTGTTAAATAAAGTATAGAAAGTATCCAGTTATAACTAAAAAAATGGATGTGATTTACACTTTTGGTTATTCGAGTGTCAATTACGAAAGTTGAAATAATATAAATAAAAAATAAGCCTTTGTTCTAATATGCATACCTTGTTCGGAACACAGCTTAACTTATCATAGATTTGAAAGTACCATATTTCATACATTATTTATACTCGTATTACGATAAAACATTAATATTACTATTTATTAATTTTGTTGTCAACAGAAAATTGGTACAAAAATAATTCCTACGCACCTACACATTTTACGTCTTTCGATAAGGCTTTCATAAAATCGAGCAAAGCCTGAATGCCCTTAAGGACCTAAATGAGGACAGTACCCTCGATACGGCTCGATACGCGTTTATGTTTGCTCCGGTTCGGTTTTCACGTAAAAGTATTATCCAAGTAGGAAAGTGGGCTACGAGCTACAACCGCGATAACAACGAAAGTGTCGACATGCTGACTGTGACTCGAACAGATGAGAAAGTGACAGTGTGACGTTCTGAGGCTGCAGATAATCATGAATTACAACTTGTGTTGTTTATTTACGTGCTATTGTGTGTGTATATACCATGGGGTGTTGTACGTAAGTAAATGTGTAAATTGACACGTCCTCCAGGTTACAAACGTGACCTACGTACGTGACAAACTGACAATATACAAAAAATATATACGAATATATTCCACATGACTGATATTTTACCGGAAAAAAGATTTTTCTTGTATGTGTTCGTAAGTGTTGTCTAGAAAGAAACTAGGGATCACGTGTTGTGAAATTAGTGATACACTGATTTTTTTGCCAAACAAAAAAATCCTTCTGATCGACAACTTCTAAAATTAAAAGAGTGAATACCTGTGGTACTAAAACGCAATAGTATCATATATGTATGTATTTACAAAGCAATAATCTTTTCAATTCATCAATCAAATAGTTCATAAATCAAATCTTATCAATTGTAGTAACAATGGACAATTTGTATAATACTTACATGTTTAGGTATTTATTAATATTAATTATTTTATGGCTTATTATATATATACAATAATACACAACGATATCACAAGCAACAAAAAACACTTAACACTATATACATACATATAAATATAATGAATTGATAAAAATAATATTTTTTAAAGACCTTGATCACCAATAGCCAATTATTAATTTTATCAACAAAAAATCACTGTTTTTAATATAGTTCTTATTTTTTTATAGTGATGTAGCTACATACTTTCGAAAGGCCAATATAATTGTGTTGTATTAGTTGATGAGCCTCTGCGGTTTCACTCGTGTTAAAAAAACGTATCATAATTTTAAATTGTAATAACTTTCGATAAAATAGATGGATTTTTATGAACATAGCAAATAAAGACACGTACATGCATATATACATTTTCAATTCTTTGTAATTTTGATATAAGTTCGATGCGATTTCAAGCAAACAGCGAGACACTTACTATGCCCACCGACGTATTATTTTTATAAAAATGTGCGATGAACATACATTCGAAGCTTTCATTTTAACTATATGTAGAAAAAATTAAAGACCAATATTTGACTATAAAAGCACTGTTAATGCATTCTTTTGAATTGTGCGTCAAATAATGACAATAATATTATTTGTTTTACTAAAATGTAAGAGGGAATCTCTCCGGCCTCTCAGGTGCTCTGAGCCACTGCCGGTTTCGCAGCATCCGCGCCATCGCCTAAGATTTCTCTCGCGTCCGTATTGGGATTCAGGTCATGCTCACCTCGCCCAAACACAATCTGGTTTACTTATAGTACAATTACTCACTGATATGTACGCGGAACTCAATCAAGTAGGTCTCGCATATTTTCTTGAACGCCGTTTTCATATTTTCCATTAATATTAATAGAAATGATGTAGATTATGTATATTTTTATTATAATGAATAGCTTCGATAAAAAAATGGTTTGTCATAATCATGTAGTAATTTGTTATGTGAATGATATTGTATTTTTTTATAATTTTATAGGGAACAACGGCCATATACGATTTTGAAAAATTTACATAGACATATTAAGAAAGTTAAGTATGTAGCGATTAATGACGATCGACAACATGAATGGCACTGACCTTTGGACCAAGAAAAAGGAAACACAAATCAAAAAAAAATAGAACTTGAATATTTTGTATCCTCTATATTTGACGCATAAATAAATATTTTTGCAGCTAGTTAAATTTGAGTTGTTTAATGTAAATCATATAAAAATGGTTTACATTCGTGTAATATTATTATATTTGTGTGACATAGATAAATTATTTGGCGTAAAGAAACAACATTTAAATATAAATAAGTAGTCATATATACGTTCCTTTTCGTTCCGGAAATATCATTTCTAAGTATCTTCTTTCAGGATATTGTAAAGCAGGTTTATTGGAGTCTTCTGGGAAGCGACAGATCTATGGACTATATGCAAGTTTGCTATAGCTATTACTATTGACATAACCATTGTACTTGGATCAATATGTCTATTTTTACGCTTTTTTATACTATCGTTCAATGTTAAAACGAGTAACTTACATTAATTTGTAATACATACATAATTGTTCAAAATCATACTTGTCGAACCCCAAACAGAAACTACCGTTTAAAATGTATTGATAAATAAAATATTTAATGTGAATATACCATGTGTCGGTATTTAGTATTCACATTTTAACATAACCTAAGTTAACATATTACTGAAACGCAAATATATGTATTAATTTGTTTAAGTTAGTCAGACAAGTTGTTTGAAATCTACGTTGACCTCGGAGATCGAGTTGGTTCAGAAGCTTCCTGGTTAGCCGCTCGAAGATAGGGAAACGTTTAGAATGTCAAGTTGATATTTTTGCACGACCCTGAACACACAAGGTCGGTTGAATATTTGCGACCGGTAATGATAAGCACGTAGAAAGTAATTTCGATCAATATTTTTGGCTGTGCTCCAAACCGACGGGTAATCGCCGAAACATCTTCGCTCGTTTTGTTAAATAGGAAGATAAAAAATGTTACAGATAAGATAGTTATGATATAATTTTATTAGTAGTGTTCCTCTTAAAGTATTCTATTATTTTCTATAAATAATTATTTGCCGTAAATAAAGAAAAGATATTTATGTGACGTCACAAAAATACCGTTATTGCAAATTATCTTTTTATGCAATTTGTCTATTTTCCTCTATACTTATCTATGACGTAAATGTATAGAATTCCTTTACTAATTATAATTTGCTTTACCATGTGGACTTTACCATTTGAAGTTATTAAAACTATGAACGTCGTCTATTAATATATAACGAATTTCTGTTAGTTTTGAATTATGCTGCCTTGGTGTCTCATCTAGGAAATCAAGTACGGTTGGCGCGCACGAGGCGGAAATTTCGCAGGCATCGCGCGGGGTACGGGCGGGTGGTCGCGCTATCGGTCGCCATCAGTATCTGGTCGCGTTATCGCGCGGGCACCTCAACGAAGGTCTCGCGGAGGTCACGCGCTGACGTCATGCTGATAACGATTTGCACGATGACCTTGTCGCGCGCGCCGAATCTCAAGGTTGCCGCTATTTGTACAGTCAGATAAGCGACCACCGCCCGCGCCCGCGCCGTTGCCCATCGCGTCACCCGGACTTACCACTTCGCACATCTGGCGTTGTTCCGCATATATGCCCATATCAATCGGACCAGACCTGATTACACAGTCATATATTCCTCCAAAAATTGTATCGCACATAAATAGTATAAAGTGCTCCAATTTTTTACAAATTTTCACTTAACTTGAAGTTTCAATAATATATTGGCTACAAAAATGATTTAATTAGTAACATACGAATAATTCTTACTCATCCATAATAATAATTTTAAAGTGTCCTGCCATTGTCGACTAATGGTATTGAAAGTTGTTTTTTAACATTAACAGAACTGAATGAACAGTATACGATTTATCTTTGGGTTGAGTAGATTTTGGGAGTCGTAGAGCAATGATAGAGATATTACCACGAATATTATTAACGTATACTTATTATTCTTAAAATATGTAGACTTGTTCTGCATTAAAATGATGAGATGCGTCAGTAGTATTACTACATACGAGTAGTCTATTATGACCAAGTCGGATTGAATGTTTGTAAATCCGATTTAATACGGCAATTATTATTGAGCAGTTATAACTAGAGAGGACTGGTGTAGTGAAGTTCCGTTTTAATTTAATAAGTGATGAGTGAATGAGGAAGGATTGATCGATATAGCCATACGCGGAAACAAACGAGATGGTAGCGATTGGAAGTACGTCGCAGACGAGTCGGTGGCCGTCAAGGCGTCAATAAATAAACTACTGTAAGGCTGTGTTTCTATCGAAGTTAGTTCATACTATTATTACTACTGCTACTACTACTACTTTTTGTTTTGTTTTTAATTTTTTTATAGTATGGTAGTAGCAAACGAGCATGCAGCCCACCTGACGGTAAGTGGACATGGACATCTGTGGTCAACCGTAGGTAAGATCAGTCTCACCTAAGGTTAGTCACAGATGCATTGCTACCCCTGAGGACTAAGATGGAATGCTTCAATAAGTGTGTCTCCCTTAACACAACCTTCAGACCAGAACATAATAGCGCTAACACTGCTATTAAGAGGCAGAAATAGGCGTGGCAGTGGTGCTTTCGGAGTCAAACCACAAAGAATTCTACCAGCATCAAACTACTGCTACAATCTCTACTGCTTTTGATACTACTGTTACTACTACTTCTACTGCTGCTGCTACTACTACTGTTTTTACTAATCTATATCAATCTCAATCTCTACTAATCAATTATCAATCTCTACTGCTTTTGATACTACTGCTACTACTACTATATGTTCTCATTATGACGATGATATAAACCTATTTAAAATGTTCGCCGTTCATGCCACACAATAAATATGCAACTGTTATTTGTATATATAAGTCAGAGTCTTTTATTACCTAGTTTTACTATTGAATATACAAGGTATATTCAACTACATACAATATACAATGTAAGTCTATACAAAATTCCCAGAGACTATTCTAATAGCTCTATCGGGAAGGAAATAACGGGTTTAATTAATAAGACTAGTGAATAAGATTACTCGATATGAAATATTTTTTCCGGATTGTTTTGTTGCTTGATAGAGTTTTTATGAAACAAAAATTACAAAGAAACAATTACTACACAAGGTACTACATAGGCAATACAACATGTAAATATTTCTATTTAATATATGTTCAATTATGTTCTACGTAAAAGCGTTAACAAATACGAGAGTGACTTCACAGCACTAAAATCAAATGCTTTTCCATAATTTGAAAACCAGAACACACAAAGTGCGGACGTGAGGTAAAGAAATTGTGTAGCGTTTCTTCCATTGCAAAGACACTAATACAGTGATCAATGTGTTTTTTTTATTAATGATATTTCTTTAAGATCTAGTACCCAAAGGGTAAAAACTAAGACTCCGCTGCCCGTTTGTCCGTCCGTCCGTATGTGTGTCACCAGGATTTATTTTCTGAATCGTGATAGAATATTTAGAATTTTCACAGATGATGTATACCTGTGGCCGTCATAACAATAAATACTAAAGACAGACAGACAGACAATAAAACAAATATTTAAGTTTGCTCCCAAACAGCAATAAAACAATAATAAACCAAACAACATACAACAAACGATATTTTATGCTGTTTTCTATAGATATGAAACTCTTCGTGCGCGAGTCCAACTTACACTTAGCCGGGTTTTTATTACTATAACCATGATTAGATATACTATGAAGCGTTCTGATTTAGTCACCAGGGACAGCAACTCTTTGTTATTGATCTCAAATAGGTTTCCTGACCTATTTAGGTTCGGATGTTGTTGACAATGGGTAACATCGTGGGCTGCATACTCAGTTGTCACATAAAAACACTCACTCGTGGGTAGTCAGCGTGTTTTGTTCTTATAATAATAAGTAACAAACGAGCATGCAGGCCACCTGATGATAAGTGGTCGCTGCCGCTCGTAGACCTAATTATTTAAACCCAAATAGGATTGGCGGCTTACATCACGTCAGGAACAGATGCTACCCCTTGAAGTTTAATTTAAAATGCTCGTGTCCACATTACCACATCCTCCTAACTAGAACGCAGCATAGATCACTTTGTTTTAATAGGATTCTGACTTCTTTCAAATTAGTATCCAGCAGCGGTTAACATTGCTGTTATTAGACAGAAGGTGTGACGGCGTTGCCTCTAGAGCTAACGAAGGGTTCTAACATCGTGTGTGTATATCCAGTGCAAACGCAGCCTAAGCGACATTACAGCTTGGCGACCTCGCGAGGCCGACGCGACGCGGAAGCCATGCTTCGCGAATTAGTATGTGATCAAGGACAAAACGGACTTACGCGACAAACACTTGTATGATTAGTGGTTACGTAAATCATGTTGACGTAACAGTCTGAATAATGATTATAAACGTTAAGTAAATTAAATAAATTAATAGACGTTAATACAGAGGAAAAAATACATCTGAATTTCATTTTTGTTTGTTTAACCTTGACAATTTTTGCAGTAGTTCTTGCGTAGAATTTTGTATGCGTATAATCATGGATATTTTAATACATCCAGTATTATGCTAAATGTTTGCTTCTAATGTAATTTTTTAACGTATTTTTGGTGTAAATTCGGCGGACTTACAGTCTGATGATATCTATTATAGGGCTATATGATTCAATTTACCATAGGTTCGACACAAGTCAAGTTTCCTGGTGGCGGGTGCGCAGCTCCGCTCCGGTGAAGCGTCGAGGCTCAATGTCAATGTCATTGTCAAATTCACTACACGTGACCATCTCACGTGTGCTGGCGCCGACCTAGAAGATTGATAGTTTTACACGTGTTCGTTGGCAGATATAATTTAACAAATGCCTACCGAATATCTAAAACCAACAGCACAATTAATTAGAACGAACTGTTGAACGAACTAACGAATGAACTTTACTCAATGCTAATTAAATCCAGATCATGTTACTTTCTCATTTATATAAATTGTCATAATTTGATTGTATTTTAATAATGGTACGGTTACTTTCACAATATTGTATTTATAATGCAAGCTTACGAATGTTCTGGTATATGTTGTAAAGTTAAAATTGAAGTTTCATCCAAAAATCTATATTTTTAAACACGCTGCTTTTAAGACCGGAAATACTTTAAGAGTTTGTCACTGGCGATGCCGCATTTGGAAGCTCGTATTAAAATAAAATAAAACTTTTTGCATGAATTTGAATAACTATAAACTAAATTCTATAGTACACGATAGAGATACCATACGAGTTGGGTAAAACAAAAAAAATGTTTAGGTTTATTTCTTATATACGAGAAGATCGATAAATGTTAAAAACTACGATTATATCTCAGGAACGATTTCTTTAAACCGGAGGATAAATAATTGTTAGGTTCAATTGATTTGTTATTCGTAGTTTAAGGTTTGCCAGCTTGCGCAATCGTCTCTGGAGTTACGAGATCTTCGAGAGGCAGAGCATGTACTCGTATCGGGCTGACGCACCTTGTGGAAACCCAGAGCAGTGCTGTGGATTGATTACGTAACTCATGCGCCGCCACGTGAAGAGTGAAGTTCAATGTCACACACACGCACACATGCGCGACTCGAGCTGCGCATAGACTCGAGTGTGCGTCCGCGATATCTGAATAATCGCAACCAACCCGTTACTCGCCTCTATCAGCACTTCCCGGAATAATTCGCGAAAACACGATTTTCCTTTGTGCCGCGCAACAGTGATGTCGATAGTCGGTATTTTTGCGCAAGGTCATGGTAAAGTCGAGCGACTATTTTCAGCACATTCGTTTCGTGATCTTTACATTTCACGGGCATTCATTACCGTAATTACTGTAACATCTCCCAACATTTAGTGAAATTGGAATTAAATTATGTAACTCCTTTTATCAGTGATAAGATAAGGTATAATTAGGACATTGTAAATTAATTTTATAGTCTTATATTCATAATAAATAAGACAGTATATCATTACGATTTAAATTAAATTAAATCCTGTAGTTATCATTTATCTATGTCTTATCAATGTATAAACATGTATATACATATTTTATATACTATATTATAACTCTGAAAAGTTTGCTTTCCTCCGATATTTCACTTTTTAAGATCATTTAGATGATGAGAGATTATTTAAACAATTTAGTATCATGTCATCTTTGCAAAAGTAAAAGAGATATAACGATTTTTTTCATTATTAATTATTTGTTCATTTGATATTTAGTCACTTGGTAATTTTTCATCAATCTCATCAACAAACCAGCCATCAGTAAAAATAGTAAAGAAAAATAAACGACATATTTTTTGTACTTCAATGTTGCCTAATATTAGCTGAGGTTGAACAAGCCAATTGTGTACCATCCTATATATTTTTCTATGCATATATCTGTGTTGGCAGTGTTCATAATTAGGCCAAATATCGTGAAGGGCGGCAGTGTGGGTCAAGGGCAGTGTCTGGTGACCTAAATCGTACCTCCACTGCCGCCAGCCTCTGTCACATGCCCTACAAGGGCAGTCAACTAGTAAGTGACTAGCTCTCTCATGCTTCAATTTACCAACCTCCATAAAGATATAACAAGCCGGTATCTCTTTGAAATTTTCAGCCCCGGTATAGCTAATCTTAATATTGATTGCAGATTTAAGTGCTACCGAAGAATGAGTTCACAGATTATTCTTCAGAAGCGCCCAATCTCACCGAGATATATATTTATATCGTCTTTATTGCTGCTAATCGTATCGTGCTAAAGCATTGCTGTTAAATCGTAGTTCTATTGTGGTGGTCTAAGTTACATTTTCTGCTTTATGTCATTATATATCGGCAGAGCCATTGATTTTATTGACAGGATAAATAATTAATTATCCCACAATCATTTGAAAAAAATTTCTATCTTTTCCCAAAATATAATATCTTGGCACAATTGTTTTAAGTGTCTTTTTAAGTTATGAAGCCATATTTATTACCATCTCAGAATTCTTCAGATAATAGGGTTGTAGTCCTTAATTTTCATATTCTTTATTTTTTATATATATTTATTAAATATCAAATGAGCATGCATTCCATCTGATAGTCGCGATCACTATCGTGTATGTAGATCTGTAATCCACGCCCTAGAAGATTAGAGTCTTACCTGAGGTTAGCCACAGATACATTGATACCACTGAGGACTAAGTT